>JAJLRB010001039.1:0-25009 GCA_020976825.1 Odocoileus hemionus
TATTGCTCTTTACAGCATCAGACCTTTCTTCTATCACCAGTCACATCCACAACTGGGTTGTTTTTTTTGCTTTGGCTCTATCCCTTCATTCTTTCTGGAGTTATTTCTCCACTGAACTCCAGTAGCATATTGGGCACCTACTGACCTGGGGAGTTCCTCTTTCAGTATCCTATCATTTTGCCTTTTCATACTGTTCATGGGGTTCTCGAGGCAAGAATATTGAAGTGTTTTGCCATTCCCTTCTCCAGTGAACCACATTCTGTCAGACCTCTCCACCATCCCCTTCCGTCTTGGGTGGCCCCACACAGCATGGTTTAGTTTCATTGAGTTAGACAAGACTGTGGTCCGTGTGGTCAGATTGGCTAGTTTCCTGCGATTATGGTTTCAGTGGGCCTGCCCTGTGATGCTCTCTTGCAACATGTCCAAGGTAATTAATTAATACAGTGAATCAAAAGAATGTCTGGAGGTTGTAAAGACCTTGCTAGACCTACTCCCATAATATACACCTTAAGATAACAGGATTAGCCCAAAGGTTTTTTTCCAGAGAATGTCCTCAAGCAGGATACATTATTGCTATATAATCCTAAGGAATGTAGAGGGACAAAAAAACTTTGTCCTTTCTTCCTCCTTGAGAATTCCAGACCTCTCTCTCCTTGGGAACCCCTGGACTTTTTATCAATCTGCCGAGGAATTGACTTTCTCATTTCCCCCTTTTGTTTAAGGAGGATTATGTTGCCAAGGGAAAGGGGCATTGTTTTCATTTCATAAATACTTTCTGATGTCTAGGGGCATGGTCCCTAAATTGACTTTTCAAAATGAAAAGTCACATTATGGCCATAGTTACATCAGTCCATCTTAGTGTTCTTTAGATGTCATCAGTTTAAGAAGAGGCATCACATGTGATTGTTGTTGAAGGTATTTGCAGACTTGGAAAAAGTCCTTTCCTTGAAGTGGAGATGTCCACCACGGGAAGCCTTCCACTGATGAAGAGGGGAGCTCTCCACAGACCCAGAAGTTAGACTGATTGTGAAATGCTGCATAGGAGTGAACCCAAGCATTGTCTTGAGGTTCAAACGACAGACTCAGGATTTTTGGAGTCAGCATAAGTAGGCTTACATAGATTATCACGCCCATCTGAAAAGTACAAAGCCAGAGAATAGAAAGTAAAGACATAAAATGAAGTCCCTTAGTTCTGTTCAGGGTGCCACTTCTAAACACGAGTGTGATTTACCCACAAATCAATTCCTGGCACTTTAACAGCTATGGGAGAAGAAAGAATAACCTAGTAACGGCCTTCCCAGAGGGGCTCAAGGGATGGGCCCACAGACCCCAATGTTTATATGAGGACCTCGGTTCCTTGCTCAAATAGAGGCTTGCTTGACTCAAGCTGGGTCAGGAGTCATCTCCCAGAGTTCTGTTAATGCCTGTTGAAAAGCTGAGAGCTGAGTTACATAATTAGTTAAGTCCAAGGCTTCAGGGTCTATAGCAATGTCTATGCATAAGAAAGGCTGTCCACAAATACATTCAAAAGGGGACAGTCTCTCCTCATTATAGCTATGAGTAGGACTTTAAATGAATTGTCCTGTGTCTCGAATTAATTTACTCAGATATCTTTTGATAATGTCATTAGCTTTTTCAACCTTCCCTGAGGATTGGGGTTTACAGGAACAGTGTAAGTGATATTTTATTCCTAGAGTTTTAGACAGCCCCTGAGTTACAGCAGCTTCAAAGGCAGAACCATTGTCACTCTGAAACCTCTGTGGCAATCCAAACCTGGGGATAATTTCATGGATTAAAATCTTTATAACCTCCTTAGCTTTATAATCTCTCGATGCAAGATGAGACCCGATTCCCCGGCATTGCATACAGAGAAATTCCGTGTTCCACATCAAACACGAAAGGAGCCTTGACTTCTTGATGGAACTCCAGAAAGTCCCCAAGAACACTGTAACAAGTCTAGAGGGACCCTGAGGTCACCGCAGCAACAAGAAAGAGCTCCGTGTACCCCGAATCAACTCGAGATGAGAGCTGATTCCCTAGTTTTGACACAAGACAAATGCCAACGTTCCACAAGCACCTCAAGAGGAGGCTTCTCTCAGCTATAGGTAAGTGAGAGGGACCCTGAATTTGCTGCCTCAAGTTGGATGGACACCGAGATGCCCTGACTGGAAATAAGGCCGGATTTCCCAGCAGTGACTTGAATGCAGGCTCTTCTTTCATCTCACAAGACGAGGGGATGTCTGAATCCCCTGTGGAGACCCTAAAGAAAGCCCTATATCCCAGCCTCATCGAAACAGGATGCCTCACATCCTTTTGACAACTGCAGAGGAACGCGGAGTTCAATGCTTCAAAGGAGACGATGTCTGCCTCCTCTTGAGAATTGATAGGAATCCCAATATCCCTGTGGCAACTGGGAAGGGAGCCTGGGTCTCCTGCCTCACCTCGAGAGGTGTCCGTATTGCCCTGCCAAGCCTCGAGGAGAATCCCGAGGTGTCCCTCGCAACTAGACAGGAGTCCTGACTTCGCTGAACCAACATGAGTTTTGAAGGGTCATCCCCGCCGTAACTCGAGAACATACCCCAGGATCGAACCGCAACTCGAGAAAAACCATGAGATTTCTCGCTCAGCGCGAGATGAGGCCTTATTCCCCTACAATGCTTGTAGAGCAAGTCCGTGTTCCGCATCACAGACGAAAGGAGCCTTGACTTCCTTGATGGGACTCCAGAGAGTACCGAAGAACACTGTCACAAGTCTAGAGAGATTCTGAGGTCCCCACAGCAACATGATAGAGCTCTGTGTACCCCAAATCAAATCGAGATGAGGCCCCAGTCTCCTGCATTGGCTCCAGAGCCATCCCGTGTTCTCCATCAAAAACGACAAGTGGCTTGACTTCCTTTAGGAAACTCCAGAGATTCCACGAGGTCACCGTCACAAGTCCAGAGGAACACCAAGTTCAGCGCAGCGACTCGAGAAAAGCTCCGTGTACCCCAAGACATCTCGAGATGAGTGCTGATTCCCAGGCTTTGATTCAAGGGGAATGCGAAATTTCCAAAAACACCTCAAGGGGAGGCTTCTCTCAGCTCTTGGTATGTGAGAGGGACCCTGAGTTTGCTGCCTAAAGTGGAATGGACACTGACATGCCCTGACTTGACATAAGACCGGATATCCTGCAGTGTTCGAATGCAGGCTCGTCTTTCATCTCCCAAGATAAAGGGATGTCTGAATCCCCTGTAGAGACCATAGAGAAAGCCCTAGTTCCCTGCCTCATCTCTACAGGAGGCCGCACATCCCTTTGACAACTCGCGAGGAACGCAGAGTTCAAGGTTTCAAAAGGAGACGATGCCTGACTCCTCTTGAAAATTGATAGGAATCCCAATATCTCTTTGGCAAGAGGAAAGGGACCCTGGGTCTCCCTCCTCACCTCAAGAGGCGTTCCTATTGACCTGCCAAGCCTTGATGAGAATACTCAGGTGTCCCTCACAACTAGA
This sequence comes from Odocoileus hemionus, assembly GCA_020976825.1. NCBI lineage: Eukaryota > Metazoa > Chordata > Mammalia > Artiodactyla > Cervidae > Odocoileus > Odocoileus hemionus. The sequence continues at coordinate 3,489 of JAJLRB010001039.1, forward strand.
CAGGTGTCCTGACGTCAATGAACCAATTAGAGTTTTGAAGGGCCATCCCCGTGGTAACCCGAGAACGTAACCCAGGTTCCCACTGCAACTCGAGAAAAACCATGACACTTCACCCTCACCGAAAGATGAGGCCCAATTCCCCTGCATTGCCTACAGAGCAAGTCCATGATCCCCATAAACAGGAAAGGAGCCTTGACTTCCTTGATGGAACTCCAGAGAGAACCCAAGAACACTGTCACAAGTCTAGAGGGACCCTGAGGACCCCGCAGCAACACGAAATAGCTCCGTGTATGCCAAATCAACTCGAGATGAGGACCGATTCCCCTGCATTGGCTCCAGAGCCATCCCGTGTTTCACATCAAACACAACAACGGTTTTGACTTCCTTTAGGCAACTACAGAGATGCCCCGAGAACACCGTCCCAAGTCCAGCAGACCACCAAGTTCAGCACAGCCTCTCGAGAAAGGCTCCGTGTACCCCAAATCAAATAGATGAGGTCCGATTCCCCTTCCTTGGCTCCAGAGCCATCCCGCGTTCCCCATCAAACACGGCAAGTCACTTCACTTCCTCTAGGCAACTGCAGAGATTCCCCAAGAACACTGTCCCAAGTCTAGAGGATACCAAGTTCAGCACAGCAACCCGAGGAAAGGTCCATGTACCCCAAATCATCTCGAGATGAGAGCTGATTCCCTGGAGTCAATTCAAGAGGAATGCCAACTTTCCACAAGTACATCAAGAGGAGGCTTCTCTCAGCTATAGTTATGTGAGAAGGACTCTAAGTTTGCTGCTTCAAAGTGAAATGGACACCGAGATGCCCTGACTCGACATAAGGCCTGATTTCCCTTCAGTGACTTGAAAGCAGGCTCGTCTTTCATCTCCCAAGGTGAAGGTATTTCTGAATACCCTGTGGAGACCCTAGAGAAAGCACTAGTTCCAAGCCCCATCTCGAAAGGAGGCCTCACATCTCTTTGAAACGTTGAGAGGAACACGGAGTTCAATGCTTCAAAAGGAGACGATGCCTGCCTCCTCTTGAAAACTGATAGAAATCTCAATAGCCCTGTGGTAACTGGGAAGGTGGCCTCGGTTTCCCACATCACCTCGAGTGTCTTTACTATTGCCCTGCCAAGCCACGAGGAGAATCCTGAGGTGTCCCTGACAACTAGACAGGAGTCCTTACGTCGCTGAACCAAGACGAGTTTTGAGGGCCCATCCTAGTCGTAACTCGAAAACATACACCAGATTCCTGCCGGAACTCAAGACAAACCATGAGATTTCCTCATTGCTGCGAGATGAGCCCTGATTACATTGCATTGCATGCAGAGCAAGGCCATGAGTGATGGTATGAATACAGTGCATGTGATGTCATACAGAATGTGGTGTGATGTAATAAAATGTGGTTGTGATACTTTATACAGGGTATATGATGTTATACATCTAGTGGGTGTGATGTCATACATACAAAAAGGTGATATCATCGAAAAAGAGTGGGTGTCATGGCACAGATACAATGGCTGTCATGTCGTATACAATGGATACGATGTCGTCTTACATAGCGCATGAAATCTCATAAATACAGTAGGTGTGATATCCTCAATACAGTGGATGTGATGACGCAGATACAGCAGATACAATGTCAAATAGAGTGGGTGTGATGTTGTAGAAACGGTGGTTTGATGTCATAAACTGAGGATGTGAGGTCTTGTATGGTGAAAAAGTTGCCATACATATGCCGAGTGTGAGGTCATGCAAAGAGTGGGCGTGATATCAGTGGAGAGGTTGTGATGGCAAAGAAACAGTGGGGGCAATGCCTGGTACAGTGGGTGTGATGTCATAAAGCGTGGATATGATGTCACATATAGGAGATCTGATGTCATGAATGGAGTGGCTGTGATGTCGTAAAAGCTGAGAACTGATGTCATAAAGTGTGAATGTGATGTCATGTAGAGTGTGTATGATGTCATATGTATGCCAAGAGTGATGATTTCCATACTTGTTGTGATATCATCGATACAGAGTGTGTGATGACATAGACAGAGTGGCTGTGATGTCAAATATACTGGGTGAGATGTCAGGTATAGTAGGTGTCAAGTCATGAAAGCAGTATGGGTGCTATCATATATATTGGATATGATGTAATCAACATATTGGGTGTGATGACATACATTTAGGTGCCTGATGTCATAAAGAGTTAAGGTGATGTCATGGATACCTAATATGATGTCCTAAATAGAGTGTGTGTGATGTCATACAGAGAGTGTGTGTGGTATAATTGATACACTGGGTTTGATGACACAGATACCGTGGAGGTACTGTCAGATATAGAGGTTGAGATGGCAGATACAATGTTTGCGTTGTCTTGTGTGTGTGGTCATATATAGTGTGTGTGATGCCATGAATGCAGTGGGTGTAATGTGATGACTACAAAGGTGTGAGTTCATAAAGAGTGGATGTGACGATATGTATAGTGCATAAGATGTCATACATAAAGTGAGTGTGAGGTCATACAAACATTTGGTCAGAGGTCATCAATAGGGTGGATTCAATGTCAGATATAGTGGGAGTGATGTCATGAGTGCAGTGCATGTGATGTTATAAATAATCTATGATGTCATAAAATGTGGATGTGATGCCGTATAGAGTGTATGTGATGGTATACATGTAGTGGGTGTGAGGTCATACATACAAAGTGTGTGATATCGAAAGAGTGGGTGTGTGTGACACAGATACAGTGGCTGTGATGTTAAAAATATAGTGAATGTGATGTTGTATACAACGGATATGATGTCGTCTTACATAGCGCATGAGATCTCATAAATACATTTGGTGTAACATCCTCAATACAGTGGATGTGATGACCCAGATACAGTGGATACAATGTCAAATAGAGTGGGTGTGATGACCTAGAAACTGTGGTTTGATGTCATAAACTGAGGATGAGATGTCTTGTATGGGGCAAAAGTTGCCCTACATATGGCGAGTGTGATGACATGCAAAGAGTGGGCGTGATATCAGTGGAGAGGTTGTGATGGCAAAGAAACAGTGGGGGTAATGTCTGGTACAGTGGGTGTGATGTCATGCCTGACGTGGATGTGGCAAAATAAATTGTGTGGTTTGTTGTGATAGAGTGGATATGATGTCATCTGAAGTGCAAATGATGTCATATATATGCCGAGTGTGGTATCAACAACACACAGGGTTGTGATGTCATACATTGTGGATATGATGTCATAAATAGAGTGGATAGGAAGTCACAAGTATACTGGCTGTGATATGATATATAGTGTGGCTGTGGTATCATTGGTAGAGTGGGTGTGAAAACACAGATACAGTGGATTTAAGGTCAGATATAGTGGACGTGATGTCTGGTATAGTGGACTTGATGTCATAAAGTGGTGTGTGGTCACAAAGTGTGGATGTGATGTCATATGTAGTACATATGATGTCATACATATAGTGGCTGTGATGTCATACATACACTGGGTTAGATAAAATTGGTACATTGCGTGTGTTGACACAGATATAATGCGTGTGATGTCACACATAGTGGCTGTGAAGTTACACAATGGTTGTGTTGTTATAACACTGTGTGTGAAGCCATATTAAGTGAATATGTCATAAACATAGAGTGTGTGATGTCATAGACAGAGTCATTGTGTGATGTCACATATATATAGAATGTGATATCATACAGAGTAGATGACATGTCATATCATATATATTGCATGTGATGTCATAAATACTAAGGATTGTTGTAATAAAGTGTGGAAATAATGTCATGTGTAGTGCATATGATGGCATACATATGCCACATGGGAACTCTTACATACTTGGTGTGATATTCTCGACAAAGTGGGTTTGATAACATATACAGTGGATGTGATGGCAGTTATAACGGGTTTCAAGACAGATATAGAGCTTGTGTAGTCATACACACAGAGTGGATGATATCATATACAGTGGATATGATGTCATAAACATAGTGGGTTCCATGACAGACAAACAATGGTATGATGACATCAAAAGTGGATTTAATGTCATATAAAGTGCCTATAGTGTCATACATGCAGTGGGTGTTATTTCACAAGTACATAGGGTGTAATATAATCTTTCAAGTGAGTGTGATTACAACAATATATTGGGTGTGATGTCGGATACAGTGATTGTGTTGTCATTCATACACCATGTGAGATGTCATATGTACTGAGTATGATGTCAAAAAAATAGTAGGTGTCTTGTCAGAGTTACAGTGGCTGTGATGTCACAAGTATAGTATATGTGATGTCATAAACAGTGGATGTGATGTTATGAATATAGAGGATGTGATGTGATGAATACAGACTTGTGATGTCATAAAGTGTGGGTGTGATGGCACATAGAATTCATATGTTGTCATACATATAGTGGGTTTGATATCAAACATATTGCAGGTGTGGTATAATCAATACACTGTAAGTAATGACGCATCTACAGTGGATGCGATGTCAGATATACTGTGTGTGATGACATGAATACAGTGGGTGTGATGTCATAGAGTGATGTGACGTCATACAGAGTGAATGTGATGTCATATGTAGTTTATATGAAATCATACATATCATGATGTCATATCATACAAACAATGGGGCATATATCATCGATAATCTCGGTGTGATGACACACATACTGTGGATGTGCTGTCAGATAGAATGGTTGTGATGTGAGACAGAGTAGCTTTGATGTCATGAACAGAGTTTTGTGATGTCATAAAGCCTGGGTGTGATGTCGTATATAGTGCATAGTGTGTGTGCATGTCTATAGTGTGTGTGATATAATACATACAGTTTGTGTTATATCAATGATACAGAGGGTGTGATCGCACAAATACAGATACCGAGGGTGTGATGTCAGATATACTGTTTGTATCGTCTCAACACACAGTGTTTGATGTCAAATATATTGAATATGGATTCACAAACCCAGTGGGTGTGACGTTACAGATAAAGTGGCTGTGATGTCAGAGGTATAGGGGATGAGATGTCATAAACCGTGGATATGATGTCACATACAGGAGATCTGCTGTCATCAATGCAGTGGCTGAGATGTCGTAAATGCTGAGGATTGATGTCATAAAGTGTGAATGTGATGTCATGTAGAGTGTGTATGTTGTCATATGTATGCCAAGTGTGATGATTTCCATACTTGTGATGTCATCGATACAGAGTGTGTGACGACACAGATACAGTGGCTGTGATGTCAAATATAGTGGGTGAGATGTCAGGTAGAGACGGTGTGGTGTCATGAAAGCAGTATGAGTGATATCATATATATTGGATATGATGTCATCAATATACTGGGTGTGAGGTCATTCATTTAGTTGTCTGATGTCATAAAGAGTTCATGTGATTTCATGCATACTGAATATGATGTCCTACATAGAGTGTGTGTGATGTCATACAGAGAGTGTGTACGGTATAACTGATACACTGGGTCTGATGACACAGATACCGTGGAGGTAGTGTCAGATATAGTGGGTGAGATGGCAGATATAACGTTTGTGTTGTCTTGTGTGTGTGGTCATGTATAGTGTGTGTGATGTCATGAATGCACTGGATGTAATGTGATGACTACAGTACAGTGTGAGAGTTTATAAAGAATGGATGTGACCATATCTATAGTGCATAATATGTCATACATAAAGTGGGTGTGATGTCATACAAACAGTTGGTCAGAGGTCATCAATAGGGTGGATTCAATGACAGATATAGTGGGAGTGATGTCATGAGTGCAGTGCATGTGATGTCATAAATAATCTGTGATGTCATAAAATGTGAATGCGATGCCCTATAGAGTGTATATGATGGTATACATGTAGTGGGTGTGAGGTCATACATACAAAGTGTGTGATATCATCGAAAGAGTGGGTGTGATGACACAGATACAGAGGCTGTGATGTTAAAAATATAGTGAATGTGATGTCATATAAACGGTAATGATGTCGTCTTACATAGCGCATGAGATCTCATAAAAACACAGTTGGTGTGATATTCTCAATACAGTGGATGTGATGACCCAGATACAGTGGATACAATGTCAAATAGAGTGGGTGTGATGACCTAGAAACTGTGGTTTGATGTCATAAACTGAGGATGAGATGTCTTGTATGGGGCAAAATTGCCCTACATATGGCGAGTGTGATGTCATGCAAAGAGTGGGCGTGATATCAGTGGAGAGGTTGTGATGGCAAAGAAAAGTGTGGGGGCAATGTCTGGTACAGTGGGTGTGATGTCATGCCTGACGTGGTTGTGGCAACATAAATTTGTGGTTTGGTGTGATAGAGTGGATACGATGTCATCTGAAGTGCAAATGATGTCATATATATGCCGAGTGTGGTATCAACAACACACACAGTTGTGATGTCATACATTGTGGATATGATGTCACAAATAGAGTGGATAGGATGTCACACGTATACTGGCTGTGATATGATACATAGGGTGGCTGTGATATCATTGGTAGTGTGGGTGTGAGAACACAGATACAGTGGACGTGAAATCAGATATAGTGGATGGGATGTCAGGTATAGTGAATTTGATGTCATAAATAAAGTGGTGTGAGGTCATAAAGAGTGGATGTGATGTCATATGCAGTATATACTATGGCATACATATATTGGCTGTGATGTCATACATACACTGGGTTAGATAAAATTGATTCATTGCTTGTGTTGACACAGATACAATGTGTGTGATGTCAGACATAGTGGCTCTGAAGTTACACAATGTTTGTGTTGTTATAAGTCTGCTGCGTGAAAGCCATATAAAGTGGATATGTCATAAACATAGAGTGTGTGATGTCATAGATAGGGTCATTGTGTGATGTCACATATATAGTGAAAGTGATATCATACACAGTAGATGACATGTCATATCGTATATAGTGCGTGTGATATCATGAATAGAGTGCAAGTGATGTCATAAATAATAAGGATTGTTGTCATAAAGTGTGGATATGATGTCATGTGTAGGCATATGATGGCATACATATGACACCTGTGAACTCTTAGATAGTTGGGGTGATGTCGTCAAAAAAGTGGGTTTGATGACATATACAGTGGATGTGATTGCAGTTATAACGGGTTTCAAGACAGATATAGAGCTTGTGTAGTCATACACACAGTGTGGGTGAGATCATATACAGTGGATATGATGTCATAAACATAGTGGGTGCCATGACAGACAAACAATGGTATGATGACATCAAAAGTGGATTTGATGTCATATAAAGTGCCTATAGTGTCATACATGCAGTGGGTGTTATTTCACACGTACATAGGGTGTAATATAATCATTCAAGTAAGTGTGATTACACCGATATATAGTGTGTGATGTCGGATCAGTGGTTGTGTTGTCATTCATACACCATGTGAGATGTCATATATACTGAGTATGATGTCAAAAACATAGTAGGTGTCTTGTCAGAGTTACAGTGGCTGTGATGTCACAAGTATAGTATATGTGATGTCATAAACAGTGGATGTGATGTTATGAATATAGAGGATGTGATGTCATGAATACAGTCTTGTGATGTCATAAAGTGTGTGTGTGATGTCACATAGAATTCATGATGATGTAATACATATAGTGGGTTTGATATCACACATATTGCAGGTGTGGTATAATGAATACATTGTAAGTAATGACACAGCTACAGTGGATGCAATGTCAGATATACTGTGTGTGATGACATGAATACAGAGGGTGTGATGTCATAGAGCGATGTGACGTCATACAGAGTGAATGTGATGTCATATGTAGTTTCATATGATGTCATACATATTGTGGCTGTGATATCATACAAACAATGGGGCTTATATCATCGATAATCTCGGTGTGATGACTCACATACTGTGGAGGTGCTGTCAGATAGAATGGCTGTGATGTGAGACAGAGTAGCTTTGATGTGATGAACAGAGTGCTGTGATGTCATAAAGCCTGTGTGTGATGTCGTATATAGTGCATAATGTGCCATGCCTATAGTATGTGTGATATAATACATACAGTTTGTGTTATATCACTGATACAGAGGGTGTGATCACACAAATACAGATACGGAGGGTGTGATGTCAGATATATACTGTTTGTATCATCTCAACACAGTGTGTTTGATGTCAAATATATTGAATATGGATTCACAAACCCAGTGGGTGTGACGTTACAGATAAAGTGGCTGTGATGTCAGAGGTATAGGGGATGAGATGTCATAAACCGTGGATATGATGTCACATACAGGAGATCTGCTGTCATCAATGCAGTGGCTGTGGCTGAGATGTCGTAAATGCTGAGGATTGATGTCATAAAGTGTGAATGTGATGTCATGTAGAGTGTGTATGTTGTCATATGTATGCCAAGTGTGATGATTTCCATACTTGTGTGATGTCATCGATACAGAGTGTGTGACGACACAGATACAGTGGCTGTGATGTCAAATATAGTGGGTGAGATGTCAGGTAGAGACGGTGTGGTGTCATGAAAGCAGTATGAGTGATATCATATATATTGGATATGATGTCATCAATATACTGGGTGTGTGATGTCATTCATTTAGTTGTCTGATGTCATAAAGAGTTCATGTGATTTCATGCATACTGAATATGATGTCCTACATAGAGTGTGTGTGATGTCATACAGAGAGTGTGTGTGGTATAATTGATACACTGGGTCTGATGACACAGATACCGTGGAGGTAGTGTCAGTATAGTGGGTGAGATGAGATGGGGTGAGATATAATATAGATATAACTGTTGTGTGTGTGTTTGTCATGTGTGTGTGGTCATGTATAGTGTGTGTGTGTCATGAATGCACTGGATGTAATGTGATGACTACAGTGGTGTGAGTTTATAAAGAATGGATGTGACCATATATATAGTGCATAATATGTCATACATAAAGTGGGTGTGATGTCATACATACAAACAGTTGGTCAGAGGTCATCAATAGGGTGGATTCAATGACAGATATAGTGGGAGTGATGTCATGAGTGCAGTGCATGTGATGTCATAAATAATCTGTGATGTCATAAAATGTGAATGTGTGCCCTATAGAGTGTATATGATGGTATACATGTAGTGGGTGTGAGGTCATACATACAAAGTGTGTGATATCATCGAAAGAGTGGGTGTGATGACACAGATACAGAGGCTGTGATGTTAAAAATATAGTGAATGTGATGTCATATACAACGGTAATGATGTCGTCTTACATAGCGCATGAGATCTCATAAACACAGTTGGTGTGATATTCTCAATACAGTGGATGTGATGACCCAGATACAGTGGATACAATGTCAAATAGAGTGGGTGTGATGACCTAGAAACTGTGTTTTTGATGTCATAAACTGAGGATGAGATGTCTTGTATGGGGCAAAAGTTGCCCTACATATGGCGAGTGTGATGTCATGCAAAGAGTGGGCGTGATATCAGTGGAGAGGTTGTGATGGCAAAGAAACAGTGGGGGCAATGTCTGGTACAGTGGGTGTGATGTCATGCCTGACGTGGATGTGGCAACATAAATTCTGTGGTTTGGTGTGATAGAGTGGATACGATGTCATCTGAAGTGCAAATGATGTCATATATATGCCGAGAGTGTATCAACAACACACACAGTGTTGTGATGTCATACATTGTGGATATGATGTCACAAATAGAGTGGATAGGATGTCACACGTATACTGGCTGTGATATGATACATAGGGTGGCTGTGATATCATTGGTAGTGTGGGTGTGAGAACACAGATACAGTGTGGACGTGAAATCAGATATAGTGGATGGGATGTCAGGTATAGTGAATTTGATGTCATAAATAAAGTGGTGTGAGGTCATAAAGAGTGGATGTGATGTCATATGCAGTATATATATATGGCATACATATATTGGCTGTGATGTCATACATACACTGGGTTAGATAAAATTGATTCATTGCTTGTGTTGACACAGATACAATGTGTGTGATGTCAGACATAGTGGCTCTGAAGTTACACAATGGTTGTGTTGTTATAAGTCTGCGTGTGAAGCCATATAAAGTGGATATGTCATAAACATAGAGTGTGTGATGTCATAGATAGGGTCATTGTGTGATGTCACATATATAGTGAAAGTGATATCATACACAGTAGATGACATGTCATGTCATCGTATATAGTGCGTGTGATATCATGAATAGAGTGCAAGTGATGTCATAAATAATAAGGATTGTTGTCATAAAGTGTGGATATGATGTCATGTGTAGTGCATATGATGGCATACATATCACCTGTGAACTCTTAGATAGTTGGGGTGATGTCGTCAACAAAGTGGGTTTGATGACATATACAGTGGATGTGATTGCAGTTATAACGGGTTTCAAGACAGATATAGAGCTTGTGTAGTCATACACACCGTGTGGGTGAGATCATATACAGTGGTATGATGTCATAAACATAGTGGGTGCCATGACAGACAAACAATGGTATGATGACATCGAAGAGTGGATTTGATGTCATATAAAGTGCCTATAGTGTCATACATGCAGTGGGTGTGATTTCACACGGACATAGGATGTAATATAATCATTCAAGTAAGTGTGATTACACCGATATAGTAGGTGTGATGTCGGATCAGTGGTTGTGTTGTCATTCATACACCATGTGAGATGTCATATATACTGAGTATGATGTCAAAAAAACATAGTAGGTGTCTTGTCATAGATACAGTGGCTGTGATGTCACAAGTATAGTATATGTGATGTCATAAACAGTGGATGTGATGTTATGAATAGAGAGGATGGGATGTCATGAATACAGTCTTGTGATGTCATAAAGAGTGGGTGTGATGTCACATAGAATTCATATGATGTAATACATATAGTGGGTTGATATCACACATATTGCAGGTGTGGTATAATGAATACATGTAAGTAATGACATGCAGCTACAGTGGATGCGATGTGAGATATACTGTGTGTGATGACATGAATACAGAGGGTGTGATGTCATAGAGGGGTGTGACGTCATACAGAGTGAATGTGATGTCATATGTAGTTCAGTTGATGTCATACATATTGTGGCTGTGATATCATACAAAAATGGGGCTTATATCATCGATAATCTCGGTGTGATGACTCACATACTGTGGAGGTGCTGTCAGATAGAATGGCTGTGATGTGAGACAGAGTAGCTTTGATGTGATGAACAGAGTGCTGTGATGTCATAAAGCCTGTGTGTGATGTCGTATATAGTGCATAATGTGCCATGCCTATAGTATGTGTGTGATAATACATACAGTTTGTGTTATATCACTGATACAGAGGGTGTGATCACACAAATACAGATACGGAGGGTGTGATGTCAGATATACTGTTTGTATCGTCTCAACACCGTGTGTTTGATGTCAAATATATTGAATATGGATTCACAAACCCAGTGGGTGTGACGTTACAGATAAAGTGGCTGTGATGTCAGAGGTATAGGGGATGAGATGTCATAAACCGTGGATATGATGTCACATACAGGAGATCTGCTGTCATCAATGCAGTGGCTGAGATGTCGTAAATGCTGAGGATTGATGTCATAAAGTGTGAATGTGATGTCATGTAGAGTGTGTATGTTGCCATATGTATGCCAAGTGTGATGATTTCCATACTTGTGATGTCATCGATACAGAGTGTGTGTGTGTGACACGACACAGATACAGTGGCTGTGATGTCAAATATAGTGGGTGAGATGTCAGGTAGAGACGGTGTGTGTCATGAAAGCAGTATGAGTGATATCATATATATTGGATATGATGTCATCAATATACTGGGTGTGATGTCATTCATTTAGTTGTCTGATGTCATAAAGAGTTTCATGTGATTTCATGCATACTGAATATGATGTCCTACATAGAGTGTGTGTGATGTCATACAGAGAGTGTGTATGGTATAATTGATACACACTGGGTCTGATGACACAGATACCGTGGAGGTAGTGTCAGATATAGTGGGTGAGATGGCAGATATAACGTTTGTGTTGTCTTGTGTGTGTGGTCATGTATAGTGTGTGTGATGTCATGAATGCACTGGATGTAATGTGATGACTACAGTGGTGTGAGTTTATAAAGAATGGATGTGACCATATCTATAGTGCATAATATGTCATACATAAAGTGGGTGTGATGTCATACAAACAGTTGGTCAGAGGTCATCAATAGGGTGGATTCAATGACAGATATAGTGGGAGTGATGTCATGAGTGCAGTGCATGTGATGTCATAAATAATCTGTGATGTCATAAAAATGTGAATGCGATGCCCTATAGAGTGTATATGATGGTATACATGTATGTAGTGGGTGTGAGGTCATACATACAAAGTGTGTGATATCATCGAAAGAGTGGGTGTGTGTGACACAGATACAGAGGCTGTGATGTTAAAATATAGTGAATGTGATGTCATATACAACGGATATGATGTCGTCTTACATAGCGCATGAGATCTCATAAACACAGTTGGTGTGATATCCTCAATACAGTGGATGTGATGACCCAGATACAGTGGATACAATGTCAAATAGAGTGGGTGTGATGTGACTAGAAACTGTGGTTTGATGTCATAAACTGAGAGGATGAGATGTCTTGTATGGGGCAAAAGTTGCCCTACATATGGCGAGTGTGATGTCATGCAAAGAGTGGGCGTGATATCAGTGGAGAGAGTTGTGATGGCAAAGAAACAGTGGGGGCAATGTCTGGTACAGTGGGTGTGATGTCATGCCTGAAGTGGATGTGGCAAAATAAATTCTGTGGTTTTTGTGTGATAGAGTGGATATGATGTCATCTGAAGTGCAAATGATGTCATATATATGCCGAGTGTGGTATCAACAACACACAGTGTTGTGATGTCATACATTGTGGGTATGATGTCACAAATAGTGTGGATAGGATGTCACACGTATACTGGCTGTGATATGATACATAGGGGTGTGTATCATTGGTAGGTGTGGGTGTGATGAAACACAGATACAGTGGACGTGAAATCAGATATAGTGGATGGATGTCAGGTATAGTGGATTTGATGTCATAAAAAAGTGTGTGAGGTCATAAAGAGTGGATGTGATGTCATATGTAGTATATATGATGTCATACATATAGTGGCTGTGATGTCATACATACACTGGGTTAGATGAAATTGGTACATTGCTGTGTTGACACAGATACAATGTGTGTGATGTCAGACATAGTGGCTGTGAAGTTACACAATGGTTGTGTTGTTATAAGACTGCGTGTGATGCCATATAAAGTGGATATGTCATAAAACATAGTGTGTGATGTCATAGATAGGGTCATTGTGTGATGTCACATATATAGTGAATGTGATATCATACAGAGTAGATGACATGTCATATCGTATATAGTGCGTGTGATGTCATGAATAGAGTGCATGTGATGTCATAAATACTAAGGATTGTTGTCATAAAGTGTGGATATGATGTCATGTGTAGTGCATATGATGGCATACATATGCCACCTGTGAACTCTTACATAGTTGGTGTGATGTCGTCACAAAGTGGGTTTGATGACATATACAGTGGATGTGATGGCAGTTATAACGGGTTTCAAGATAGATATAGAGCTTGTGTAGTCATACACACAGTGTGGTGAGATCATATACAGTGGATATGATGTCATAAACATAGTGGGTGCCATGACAGACAAACAATGGTATGATGACATCAAGAGTGGATTTGATGTCATATAAAGTGCCTATAGTGTCATACATGCAGTGGGTGTGATTTCACACAGGACATAGGGTGTAATATAATCATTCAAGTAAGTGTGATTACACCGATATAGTGGGTGTGATGTCGGATACAGTGGTTGTGTTGTCATTCATACACCATGTGAGATGTCATATATACTGAGTATGATGTGAAAAACATAGTAGTTGTCTTGTCACATTTACAGTGGCTGTGATGTCACAAGTATAGTGTATGTGATGTCATAAACAGTGGATGTGATGTTATGAATAGAGTGGATGGGATGTCATGAATACAGTCTTGTGATGTCATAAAGAGTGTGTGTGATGTCACATAGAATTCATATGATGTCATACATATAGTGGGTTGATATCACACATATTGCACGTGTGGTATAATCAACACATTGTAAGTTTTGACACAGCCACAGTGGATGCGATGTCAGATATACTGTGTGTGACGACATGAATACAGAGGGTGTGATGTCATAGAGTGGTGTGACGTCATACAGAGTGAATGTGATGTCATATGTAGTTCATTTGATGTCATACATATTGTGGGTGATATCATACAAACAATGGGGCTTATATCATCGATAATCTCGGTGTGATGACTCACATACTGTGGAGGTGCTGTCAGATAGAATGGCTGTGATGTGAGACAGAGTAGCTTTGATGTGATGAACAGAGTGTTGTGATGTCATAAAGCCTGTGTGTGATGCCGTGTATAGTGCATAATGTGCCATGCCTATAGTATGTGTGATATAATACATACAGTTTGTGTTATATCACTGATACAGAGGGTGTGATCACACAAATACAGATACGGAGGGTGTGATGTCAGATATACTGTTTGTATCATCTCAAAACCGTGTGTTTGATGTCAAATATATTGAAAATGGATTCACAAACCCAGTGGGTGTGACGTTACAGATAAAGTGGCTGTGATGTCAGAGGTATAGGGGATGAGATGTCATAAACCGTGGATATGATGTCACATATAGGAGATCTGATGTCATGAATGCAGTGGCTGTGATGTCGTAAATGCTGAGGATTGATGTCATAAAGTGTGAATGTGATGTCATGTAGAGTGTGTATGATGTGTCATATGTATGCCAAGTGTGATGATTTCCATACTTGTGATGTCATCATACAGAGTGTGTGACGACACAGATACAGTGGCTGTGATGTCAAATATAGTGGGTGAGATGTCAGGTAGAGACGTCTGTGGTGTCATGAAAGCAGTGGGTGATATCATATATATTGGATATGATGTTCTCATCATATACTGGGTGTGATGTCATTCATTTAGTTGTCTCATATATCATAAAGAGTTCATGATGTCATGCATACTGAATATGATGTCATACATATAGTGTGTGTGATGTCATCCAGAGAGTGGTGTGTATAATTGAATACACTGGGTCTGATGACACAGATACCGTGGATGCAGTCTCAGATATAGTGGGTGAGATGGCAGATATAACGTTTTTGTTGTCTTGTGTGTGTGGTCATATATAGTGTGTGTGATGTCATGAATGCAATGGATGTAATGTGATGACTACAATGGTGTGAAATCATGAAGAATGTGTGTTACCATATCTATAGTGCATAATATGTCATACATAAAGTGGGTGTGATGTCATACATACAGTTGGTCAGAGATCATCAATAGAGTGGTGTGATGACACAGAGAGAGTGACAATGTCATAGTGGAGTGATGTCATGAGTACAGTGCATGTGATGTCATAAATAATGTGTGTGATCATAAAATGTGGATGCGATGCCTTATAGAGTGTATATGATGGTATACATGTAGTGGGTGTGATGTCATACATACAAAAGGTGTGATATCATCGAAAAGAGTGGGTGTGAGACACAGATACAGTGGCTGTGATGTAAAAATATAGTGAATATGATGTTGTATACAATGGATAATGATGTCATCATATATAGCGCATGAGATCTCATAAATACAGTTGGTGTGATATCATCAATACAGTGGATGTGATGACACAGATACAGTGGATACGATGTCAAATATAGTGGGTGTGTGATGTCTTAAAAATGGTGGTTTGATGTCATAAACTGAGGATGTGATGTCTTCTATAGTGCAAAATGCTATACATATGCCGAGTGTGATGTCATACAAAGAGTGGGGTGATATTGTCAATGGACAGTGGGTGTGATGACACAAGATTAGTGGTTGTGATGTCACATTGTGTAGTGTACATGTTTCCCTGCATACTGGATGTGGTTTCATATATAGTCATAAGTCCAGTATTTTGATGTCATAAGCAGTGATGTGATGTTATATACATGATGATAAATATCTGTGTCATACAAAAGTGGTGTGATATCCCTGGAGAGGTTGTGATGACAAAGATGGATGCGATGTCTGATAGAGTGCAAATGTCATGCCTGAAGTGGATGTGACATATTTGCTTAGATAGCATGGATGTGATGTCATCTGTAGTGCAAATATTGTCATACATATGCTGAGTGTGGCACACAACACACAGTGTTGTGATGTCATACATACTGGGTATGATGTCATAAATATAGTGGATATGATGTCACACGTATACTGGATGTGATATGATACATATATGGCTGTGATATCATTGGTAGTGGGGTGTGATGACACAGATACAGTGGACGTGAGGTCAGATATAGTGGATATGATGTCATATATAGTGGACTTGATGTCATAAATAAAGTGGTGTGAGGTCATAAAGAGTGGATGTGATGTCATATGTATTACATATGATTTCATACATATATCGTGGAGTGATGTCATACATACACTGGGTTTGATAAAATTGATACATTGCGTGTGTTGACACAGATACAGTGTGTGATGTCAGACAGACAGTGGCTGTGAAGCACACAATGGTTGTGTTGTTATAACACTGCGTGTGATGCCATATAAAGTAGATATGTCATAAACATAGTGTGTGTGATGTCATAGAAACATTCATTGTGTGAAGTCACACATATAGTGAATGTGATATCACACAGTAGATGACATATCATATATAGTGCATGTGATGTCATGAAAAGTGCATGTGATGTCATAAATACAAAGGATGTTGTCATAAAGTGTGGATATGATGTCCTGTATAGTGCATAGGATGGCATATATATGCCACCTGTGAACTCTTACATAGTTGGTGTGATGTCTTCGACAGAGTGGGTGTGATGACATATACAGTGTGTATGTGATGGCAGAGAGAATGGGTTTCAAGTTAGATAGAGAGATGTGTTGTCATCCACGCAGTGTGGAGGCAACCTGAGGTCACACCAGCATCACAAAGGAGCTCCATGTACTCCAAATCAACTCGAGATGAGGCCCGATTCCCCTGCCTTGACTCCAGAGCCATCCCCCGTTCCCCAGCAAACACGACCAGTGGCTTGACTTCCTAGAGGAAACTAAGGAGGTACACTGAGAACAACATGCCAAGCCTAGAGGAATACAAAGTTCAGCAGAGCAAATCGAAGAATGCTCCGAGGACTGCAAATTGCTAGGAGGTGAGAGGTGATTGCCTGGCTTAGACTCAAGATGTATGCCAACATTCCACAAGCCCCTCAAGGGGAGGCTTCTCTGAGCAGTAGGTGTGAGGGAGGGACCCTGAGTTTGCTGCCTCAAGTGGAATATACACCGAGAAGAACAGACTCGAAAGGAGGCCGGGTTTCCTTGCCGTGGCTTGAATACAGGCTCATCTTTCATCTCAAAAGGTGAACGGATGTCTGAATCCCCTGTGGAGTCCCTAGAGAAAGCCCTAGGTCCCCGACTCCTTTTGATGGAATGCCTCACATGTCTTTGAAACCTCGAGCGGCACGCAGAGTTCACTGCTTCAAAAGGTGACGAAGCCTGACTCTTCTTGAACATTGACAGGAATACCAATATCCCTGTGGCTACTGGTAAGGGACCCTGGGTCTCCCGCCTCACTTCGAGACGCGTCCCTTTGGCCCTGTCAAGCCTCGAAGAGATTCCTGAGGTGTCCCTCGTAAATCGACAGCAGTCCTGACGTTGCTGGACAAGCACGAGCGTTGAAGGGCCATCTCGGTTGTAACTCGAGAATATACCGCAGGTCCCTAAAGCAACTCGAGAAAAACCATGAGACTTCCCCTCAAAGCGAGATGAGTCCCGATTCCCCCGAACTGCATGCAGAGCAATCCTGTGATCCCCATGAAACATGTAAGGAGCCTCGACTTGCTTGATGGATTTCGAGACAATCCGCAAGAACACTGTCACAACTAGAGAGGGACACTGACGTCAAACCAGCTTCGCAAAGGATCTCCATGTACCCTAAATCAACTCGAGATGAGGCCCGATTCCACTGCCCTGACTCCAGAGCCATTCCCCATTACCCAGCAAAAACGACCAGTGGCTTGACTTCCTTTAGGCAACTCCAGAGGTTCCCCGAGAACAGCGTGTCAAGACTAGAGGAATACCAAGATCAGAAGAGCAACTCGAGGAATGCTACGTGGACGCCAAATTGCCTGGAGATGAGACCGGATTGCCTAACGTAGACTCAAGATGTATGCCAACTTTCCACAAGCCCCTCAAGAAGAGGCTTCTCTCAGCAGTAGGTATGAGGGAGGGACCCTGAGTTTGTTGCCTTAAGTGGAATATACACCGAGAAGACCTGACTCGAAAGGAGGCTGGGTTTCCTTGCAGTGGCTTGAATACAGTCTCCTCTTTCATCAAACAAGGTGAACGGATGTCTGAATCCCCTGTGGAGTCCCTAGAGAAAGCCCTAGGTCCCCGACTTCTTTCAAAGGAATACCTCACATGCATTTGACACCTCGAGCGGCACGCAGAGTACACTGCTTCAAAAGCTGACGATGTCTGACTCCTCTTGAACATTGACAGGAATCCCAATATCCCTGTGGCTCCTGGAAAGTGACCCTGGGTCTCCCGCCTCACCTCGAGAAGTGTCCCTTTGGCCCTGCTAAGCCTCGAAGAGATTCCTGATGTGTCCCTCGTAACTCGACAGGAGTCCTGACGTCGCTGGACAAAAACGAGTGTTGAAGGGCCATCCCCGCCGTAACTCGAGAATATACTCCAGGTCTCAGCCGCAACTTGAGAAAAACCATGAGATTTCCCTCTCAAAGAGAAATAAGGCACGATTCCCCTGCACTGCATGCAGAGAAATCCCGTGATCCCTATGAAACATGTAAGGAGCCTCGACTTGCTTGATGGATCTCGAGACAATCCGCAAGAACACTGTCACAAGTATAGAGGGACCGTGAGGTCACACCAGCATCAAGAAGGTTCTCCATGTACCCCAAATCAACACGAGATGAAGCCCGATTTCCCTGCCTTGACTCCAGAGCCATCCTCCGTTACGCAGCAAAAACGACCAGTGGCTTGACTTCCTTTAAATAACTCCAAAGGTTCCACGAGAACAGCGTGCCAAGCCTAGAGCAATACGAAATTGAGTAGAGCAACTCGAGGAATGCTCCGTAGACCCCAAATTGCCTGGAAATGAGAGCTGATTGCCTGGCTTAGACTCAAGACGTGTGCCAACTTTCCACAAGCCCCTCCATAGGAGGCTTCTCTCAGCAGTAGTTGTGAGGGAGGGACCCTGAGTTAGTTGCCTCACGTGGAATATACACCGAGAAGCTCTGAAACGAAAGGAGGCCGGGTTTCCTTGCAGTGGCTTTAATACAGGCTCCTCTTTCATCTCACAAGTTGAAGGGATGTCTGAATCCCCTGTGGAGTCCCTACAGAAAGCCCTATGTCCCCGACTCCTTTCGACGGAATGCCTCACATGCCTTTGAACAACTCGAGCGGCACACAGAGTTCACTGCTTCAAAAGGTGACGATGCCTGACTCCTCTTGAACATTGACAGGAATCCCAATATCCCTGTGGCTAATGTAAAGGTACACTGGGTTTCCCGCCTCACCTCGAGAAGTGTCGCTTTGGCCTTGCCAAGCCTCGAAGAGATTCCTGAGGTGTTCCTCGTAACTCGACAGGAGTCCTGACGTCGCTGGACAAACACGAGTGTTGAAGGGCCATCCCCGCCGTACCTCGAGAATATACCACAGGTCCCCGCCGCAACTCGAGAAAAACCATGAGACTTCACCCTCAAAGTGAGATGAGGCCCGATTTCCCTGCACTGCATGCAGAGCAATCCCGTGATCCCCATGAAACTTGTAAGGAGCCTCGACTTGCTTGATGGATCTCGAGACAATCCGCAGGAACACTGTCACAAGTATAGAGGGACCCTGAGTTCACAACGGCATCGTGATGGAGATCCATGTACCCAAATCAACTCGAGATGAGGCCCGATTCCTCTGTCTTTACTCCAGAGCCATCCCCAGATCCCCAGCAAATACGATCCGTGGTTTGACTTAATTTAGGCAACTCCAGATTTTCCCCGAGAAAAACGTTCCAAGCCTAGAGGAACACCAGGTTCAGTAGAGCAAATCGACGAATGCTCCGTGGACCCCAAATTTCCTGGAGATGAGAGCTGATTGCCTGACTTAGACTCAAGACCTATGCCAAATTTACACAAGCCCCTCAAGAGGAGACTTCTCTCAGCAGTAGGTATGAGGGAGGGACCCTGAGTTTATTGCCTTAAGTGGAATATACACCGAGAATCCCTGACTCGAAAGGAGGCCGGGTTTCCTTGCAGTGGATTGAATACAGGCTCATCTTTCATCTCACAAGGTGAAGGGATGTCTGAGTCCCCTGTGGAGTCCCTAGAGAAAGCCCTAGGTCCCCGACTCCTTTCGACGGAATGCCTCACATGCCTTTGACACCTCTAGGGGAACGCAGAGTTCACAGCGTCAAAAGGTGACGATGCTGACTCCTCTTGAACTTTGACAGGAATCCCAAAATCCCTGTGGCTACTGGTAAGGGACCCTGGGTCTCCCGCCTCACCTCGAGAAGCATCCCTTTGGCCCTGTCAAGCCTCGAAGTGATTCCTGAGGTGTCCCTCGCAACTCGACAGCAGTCCTGATGTCACTGGACAAGCACGAGCTTTGAAGGGCCATCCCCGTTGTAACTCGAAAATATACCCCAGTTCCCCACTGCAACTCGAGAAAAACCATGAGACTTCCCCCTCAAAGCGAGATGAGGCCCGATTCCCCTGCACTGCATGCAGAGCAATCCCGTGATCCCCATGAAACTTGTAAGGAGCCTTGACTTGCTTGATGGATCTCGAGACAATCCGCAAGAATACTGTCACAATTATAGTGGGACCCTGAGGTCATACCAGCGTCGTGAAGGATCTCCATGTACCCCAAATCAACAGGAGAGGAGACCCCGATTCCCCTGCACTGACTCCAGAGCCATCCCCCGTTACCCAGGAAAAACGACAAGTGGCTTAACTTCCTTTAGGCAATTCCAGAGTTTCCCCGAGAACAGCGTGTCAAGCCTAGAGGAATACCAAGTTCAGTAGAGCAAATCGAGGAATGCTCCGTGAACCCCAAATTGCCTGGAGATGAGAGCTGATTGCCTGGCGTAGATTCAAGACGTATGCTAAGTTTCCACAAGCCCCTCAACAGGAGGCTTCTCTCAGCAGTAGGTGTGAGGGAAGGACCCTGACTTTGCTGCTTCAAGTGGAATATAGACCAAGAAGCCCTGACTCGAAAGGAGGCCGGGTTTCCATGCAGTGGCTTGAATAGAGGCTCATCTTTGATCTCACAAGCTGAAGGGATGTCTGAATCCCCTCTGGAGTCCCTAGAGAAAGCCCTAGGTCCCCGACTCCTTTCGACGGAATGCCTCACATGCCTTTGAAACCTCTAGCGGCACGCAAAGTTCACT
>JAJLRB010001040.1:0-58939 GCA_020976825.1 Odocoileus hemionus
TGGACCGCAAATTGCCTGGAGATGAGAGCTGATTGCCTGGCTTAGACACAAGAAGGATGCCTACTTTCCACAAGCCCCTCCAGCGAAGGCTTCTCTCATCAGTAGGTGTTAGGAAGGGACCCTGAGTTTGCTGCCTCAAGTGGAATATACACCGAGAAGCCCTGACTCGAAAGGAGGCCGGGTTTCCTTGCATTGGCTTGAATACTGGCTCCTCTTTCATCTCACAAGGTGAAAGGATGTCTGAGTCCCCTGTGGAGTCCCTAGAGAAAGACCTAGGTCCCCGACTCCTTTAGAGGGAATGCCTCACATTCCTTTGACACCTTGAGGGGAACACAGAGTTCACTGCTTCAAAATGTGACGATGCCTGACTCCTCTTGAACATTGACAGGAATCCCAATATCGCTTTGGCTATTGGAAAAGGACCCTGGGTCACCAGGCTAACATTGAGAACCGTCCCTTTGGCCCTGCCAAGCCTCGAAGAGATTCCTGAGGGGTTTCTCCTAACTCGACAGGAGTCCTGACTTCGCTGGACAAACACGAGTGTTGAAGGGCCATCCCCGCCGTAACTCGAGAATATACCGCAGGTCCCCGGCGCAACTCGAGAAAAACAATAAGACTTCCCCCTCAAAGCAAGATGAGGCCCGATTCCCCTGCACTGCACGCAGAGCAATCCTGTGATCCCCATGAAACACTTAAGGAGCCCCGACATGCTTAATGGATCTCGAGAAAATCTACAAGAACACTGTCACAAGTAGAGAGGGACCCTGAGGTCACGCCAGCATCGCGAAGGAGCTCCATGTTATCCAAATCAACTCGAGATGAGGCCCGATTCCCCTGCCTTGATTCCAGAGCCATCCCACATTCCCCATCAAACATGACCAGTGGCTTGACTTCCTTTAGGCTACTCCAGAGGTACCCGAGAACAACGTGCCAAGCCTAGAGGAATCCCATTTTCAGCAGAGCAAATCGAGGAATGCTCCGTGGACCGCAAATTGCCTGGAGTTGAGAGCTGATTGCCTGGCTTATATTCAAGTCGTATGCCAGCTATCCAAAAGCCCTTCAAGGGGAGACTTCTCTCAGCAGTAGGTTTGAGGGAGGGACCCTGAATTTCTTGCCTCAAGGTGAATATAAACCGAGAAGCCCTGACTCGAAAGGAGGCCGGGTTTCCTTGAAGTGGCTTGAATACAGTCTAGTCTTTCATCTCACAAGGTGAAGGGATGTCTGCACCACCTGTGGAATCCCTAGAGAAAGCCCTAGGTCCTCGCTGAACAAACACGAGTTTTTGGCCCTGCCAAGGGCCATGTCCCTTAACGTAACTCGAGATTATACCCCAGGTTCCCGCTGCAACTCGAGAAAAACCATGAGACTTCCCCCTCAAAGCGAGATGAGGCCCAATTCCCCCGAACTGCATGCAGAACAATCCCGTGATCCCCATGAAACATGTAAGGAGCCTCGACTTGCTTGATGGATCTCGAGACAATCCGCAAGAACATTGTCACAAGTATAGAGGCACCCTGAGGTCACACCAGCATCGCAAAGGAGCTCCATGTACCCCAAATCAACTCGAGATGAGGCCCGATTCCCCTGCCTTGACTCCAGAGCCATCCCCCGTTCCCAGCAAACACGACCAGTGGCTTGACTTCCTAGAGGAAACTAAGGAGGTACACTGAGAACAACATGCCAAGCCTAGAGGAATACAAAGTTCAGCAGAGCAAATCGAAGAATGCTCCGAGGACTGCAAATTGCTAGGAGGTGAGAGGTGATTGCCTGGCTTAGACTCAAGATGTATGCCAACATTCCACAAGCCCCTCAAGGGGAGGCTTCTCTGAGCAGTAGGTGTGAGGGAGGGACCCTGAGTTTGCTGCCTCAAGTGGAATATACACCGAGAAGAACAGACTCGAAAGGAGGCCGGGTTTCCTTGCAGTGGCTTGAATACAGGCTCATCTTTCATCTCAAAAGGTGAACGGATGTCTGAATCCCCTGTGGAGTCCCTAGAGAAAGCCCTAGGTCCCCGACTCCTTTCGATGGAATGCCTCACATGCCTTTGAAACCTCGAGCGGCACGCAGAGTTCACTGCTTCAAAAGGTGACGATGCCTGACTCTTCTTGAACATTGACAGGAATACCAATATCCCTGTGGCTACTGGTAAGGGACCCTGGGTCTCCCGCCTCACCTCGAGACGCGTCCCTTTGGCCCTGTCAAGCCTCGAAGAGATTCCTGAGGTGTCCCTCGTAAATCGACAGCAGTCCTGACGTTGCTGGACAAGCACGAGCGTTGAAGGGCCATCCCGGTTGTAACTCGAGAATATACCGCAGGTCCCTAAAGCAACTCGAGAAAAACCATGAGACTTCCCCTCAAAGCGAGATGAGTCCCGATTCCCCCGAACTGCATGCAGAGCAATCCTGTGATCCCCATGAAACATGTAAGGAGCCTCGACTTGCTTGATGGATCTCGAGACAATCCGCAAGAACACTGTCACAACTAGAGAGGGACACTGACGTCAAACCAGCTTCGCGAAGGATCTCCATGTACCCTAAATCAACTCGAGATGAGGCCCGATTCCACTGCCCTGACTCCAGAGCCATTCCCCGTTACCCAGCAAAAACGACCAGTGGCTTGACTTCCTTTAGGCAACTCCAGAGGTTCCCCGAGAACAGCGTGTCAAGACTAGAGGAATACCAAGATCAGAAGAGCAACTCGAGGAATGCTCCGTGGACGCCAAATTGCCTGGAGATGAGACCGGATTGCCTGACGTAGACTCAAGATGTATGCCAACTTTCCACAAGCCCCTCAAGAAGAGGCTTCTCTCAGCAGTAGGTATGAGGGAGGGACCCTGAGTTTGTTGCCTTAAGTGGAATATACACCGAGAAGACCTGACTCGAAAGGAGGCTGGGTTTCCTTGCAGTGGCTTGAATACAGTCTCCTCTTTCATCAAACAAGGTGAACGGATGTCTGAATCCCCTGTGGAGTCCCTAGAGAAAGCCCTAGATCCCCGACTTCTTTCAAAGGAATACCTCACATGCATTTGACACCTCGAGCGGCACGCAGAGTACACTGCTTCAAAAGCTGACGATGTCTGACTCCTCTTGAACATTGACAGGAATCCCAATATCCCTGTGGCTCCTGGAAAGTGACCCTGGGTCTCCCGCCTCACCTCGAGAAGTGTCCCTTTGGCCCTGCAAGCCTCGAAGAGATTCCTGAGGTGTCCCTCGTAACTCGACAGGAGTCCTGACGTCGCTGGACAAAAACGAGTGTTGAAGGGCCATCCCCGCCGTAACTCGAGAATATACTCCAGGTCCCAGCCGCAACTTGAGAAAAACCATGAGATTTCCCTCTCAAAGAGAAATAAGGCACGATTCCCCTGCACTGCATGCAGTGCAATCCTGTGATCCCCATGAAACATGTAAGGAGCCCCGACATGCTTGATGGATCTCGAGACAATCCTCAAGAACACTGTCACAAATAGAGAGGGACACTGAGGTCACACCAGTATCCCGAAGGAGATACATGTACCCCAAATCAACACGAGATGAGGCTCGATTCCCATGCCTTGACTCCAGAGCCAACCCCCAATCCCCAGCAAACACGACCAGTGGCTTGACTTAGTTTAGGCAACTCCAGAGGTACCCGGAGAACAACGTGACAAGCCTAGAGGAATACAAGTTCAGCAGAGCAACTCGAAGAATGCTCCGTGAACTGCAAATTGCCTGGAGGTGAGAGGTGATTGCCTGGCTTAGATTTAAGATGTATGCCAACTTTCCACAAGCTCCTCAAGGGGAGGCTTCTCTCAGCAGTAGGTGTGAGGGAGGGACGCTGAGTTTGCTGCCTCAAGTGGAATATACACCGAGAAGCACAGACTCGAATGGAGGCCGGGTTTCTTTACAGAGGCTTGAATACAGGCTCCTCTTTCATTTCACAAGGTGAAGGGAAGTCTGAATCTCCTGTGGAGTCCCTAGAGAAAGCCCTAGGTCCCCGACTCCTTTCGACGGATTGCCTCACATGCCTTTGACAACTCGAGCGGCACACAGAGTTCACTGCTTCAAAATGTGACGATGCCTGACTCTTCTTGAACATTGACAGGAATCCCAATATTACTATGGCTACTGGAAAGGGACCCTGGGTCTCCAGCCTCACCTCGAGAAGCGTCCCTTTGGCCCTGTCAAGCCTCGAAGATTTCCTGAGGTGTCCCTCGTAACTCGGCAGCAGTGCTGACGTCGCTGGGCAAGCACGAGCGTTGAAGGGCCATCCCCGTTGTAACTCGAGAATATACCCCAGGTCCCCACTGCAACTCGAGAAAAAGCATGCAACTTGCCCTCAAAGCGAGATGAGGCCGATTCCCCTGCACTGCATGCAGAGAAATCCCGTTATCCCTATGAAACATGTAAGGAGCCTCGACTTGCTTGATGGATCTCGAGACAATCCGCAAGAATACTGTCACAAGTATAGAGGGACCGTGAGGTCACACCAGCATCAAGAAGGTTCTCCATGTACCCCAAATCAACACGAGATGAAGCCCGATTTCCCTGCCTTGACTCCAGAGCCATCCTCCGTTACCCAGCAAAAACGACCAGTGGCTTGACTTCCTTTAAACAACTCCAAAGGTTCCACGAGAACAGCGTGCCAAGCCTAGAGCAATACGAAATTGAGTAGAGCAACTCGAGGAATGCTCCGTAGACCCCAAATTGCCTGGAAATGAGAGCTGATTGCCTGGCTTAGACTCAAGACGTGTGCCAACTTTCCACAAGCCCCTCCATAGGAGGCTTCTCTCAGCAGTAGGTGTGAGGGAGGGACCCTGAGTTTGTTGCCTCACGTGGAATATACACCGAGAAGCTCTGAATCGAAAGGAGGCCGGGTTTCCTTGCAGTGGCTTGAATACAGGCTCCTCTTTCATCTCACAAGTTGAAGGGATGTCTGAATCCCCTGTGGAGTCCCTACAGAAAGCCCTATGTCCCCGACTCCTTTCGACGGAATGCCTCACATGCCTTTGAACAACTCGAGCGGCACACAGAGTTCACTGCTTCAAAAGGTGACGATGCCTGACTCCTCTTGAACATTGACAGGAATCCCAATATCCCTGTGGCTAATGTAAAGGTACACTGGGTTTCCCGCCTCACCTCGAGAAGTGTCGCTTTGGCCTTGCCAAGCCTCGAAGAGATTCCTGAGGTGTCCTCGTAACTCGACAGGAGTCCTGACGTCGCTGGACAAACACGAGTGTTGAAGGGCCATCCCCGCCGTACCTCGAGAATATACCACAGGTCCCCGCCGCAACTCGAGAAAAACCATGAGACTTCACCCTCAAAGCGAGATGAGGCCCGATTTCCCCTGCACTGCATGCAGAGCAATCCCGTGATCCCCATGAAACATGTAAGGAGCCTCGACTTGCTTGATGGATCTCGAGACAATCCGCAGGAACACTGTCACAAGTATAGAGGGACCCTGAGTTCACAACGGCATCGTGATGGAGATCCATGTACCCCAAATCAACTCGAGATGAGGCCCGATTCCTCTGTCTTTACTCCAGAGCCATCCCCAGATCCCCAGCAAATACGACCCGTGGTTTGACTTAATTTAGGCAACTCCAGATTTTCCCCGAGAAAAAACGTTCCAAGCCTAGAGGAACACCAGGTTCAGCAGAGCAAATCGACGAATGCTCCGTGGACCCCAAATTTCCGGGAGATGAGAGCTGATTGCCTGACTTAGACTCAAGACCTATGCCAACTTTCCACAAGCCCCTCAAGAGGAGACTTAACTCAGCAGTAGGTATGAGGGAGGGACCCTGAGTTTATTGCCTTAAGTGGAATATACACCGAGAATCCCTGACTCGAAAGGAGGCCGGGTTTCCTTGCAGTGGCTTGAATACAGGCTCATCTTTCATCTCACAAGGTGAAGGGATGTCTGAGTCCCCTGTGGAGTCCCTAGAGAAAGCCCTAGGTCCCCGACTCCTTTCGACGGAATGCCTCACATGCCTTTGACACCTCTAGGGGAACGCAGAGTTCACAGCGTCAAAAGGTGACGATGCTGACTCCTCTTGAACTTTGACAGGAATCCCAAAATCCCTGTGGCTACTGGTAAGGGACCCTGGGTCTCCCGCCTCACCTCGAGAAGCATCCCTTTGGCCCTGTCAAGCCTCGAAGTGATTCCTGAGGTGTCCCTCGCAACTCGACAGCAGTCCTGACGTCGCTGGACAAGCACGAGCTTTGAAGGGCCATCCCCGTTGTAACTCGAAAATATACCCCAGTTCCCCACTGCAACTCGAGAAAAACCATGAGACTTCCCCCTCAAAGCGAGATGAGGCCCGATTCCCCTGCACTGCATGCAGAGCAATCCCGTGATCCCCATGAAACTTGTAAGGAGCCTTGACTTGCTTGATGGATCTCGAGACAATCCGCAAGAATACTGTCACAATTATAGTGGGACCCTGAGGTCATACCAGCGTCGTGAAGGATCTCCATGTACCCCAAATCAACAGGAGAGGAGACCCGATTCCCCTGCACTGACTCCAGAGCCATCCCCCGTTACCCAGGAAAAACGACAAGTGGCTTAACTTCCTTTAGGCAATTCCAGAGTTTCCCCGAGAACAGCGTGTCAAGCCTAGAGGAATACCAAGTTCAGCAGAGCAAATCGAGGAATGCTCCGTGAACCCCAAATTGCCTGGAGATGAGAGCTGAGCTGATTGCTGGCGTAGACTCAAGACGTATGCTAACTTTCCACAAGCCCCTCAACAGGAGGCTTCTCTCAGCAGTAGGTGTGAGGGAAGGACCCTGACTTTGCTGCTTCAAGTGGAATATAGACCGAGAAGCCCTGACTCGAAAGGAGGCCGGGTTTCCATGCAGTGGCTTGAATAGAGGCTCATTTTGATCTCACAAGCTGAAGGGATGTCTGAATCCCCTCTGGAGTCCCTAGAGAAAGCCCTAGGTCCCCGACTCCTTTCGACGGAATGCCTCACATGCCTTTGAAACCTCTAGCGGCACGCAAAGTTCACTGCTTCAAAAGGTGACAATGCCTGACTACTCTTGAACATTGACAGGAATCCCAATATCCCTGTGGCTCCTGCAAAGGGAACCTGGGTCTCCCGCCTCACTTCGAGAAGCGTCCCTTTTGCCTTGCCAAGCCTCGAAGAGATTCCTGAGGTGTCCCTCGTAACTCGACAGGAGTCCTGATGTCGCTGGACAGACACGATTGTTGAAGGGCCATCCCCCACGTAACTCGAGAATATAACCCAGATCCCCGCCGAAACTCGAGAAAAACCATGATACTTCAACCTCAAACCGAGATGAGCCCCGATTCTTCTGCACTGCATGCAGAGCAATGCCGTGATCCCCATGAAAAATGTATGGGACCTCGACTTGCCTGATGGATCTCGAGACAATCCGCAAGAACACTGTCACAACTAGAGAAGGGCACTGAGATCACACCAGCATCGCGAAGGAGCTCCATGTACCCCAAATCAACACGAGATGAGGCCCGATTCCCTTGCCTTGACTCCAGAGCCATCCCCCAATTCCCAGCAAACACGACCAGTGGCTTGACTTCCTTTAGGCAACTCCAGAGATTCCCTGAGAACAACGTGCCAATCCTAGAGGAATACCTTGTTCAGCAGAGCATCTCGAGGAATGTTCCGTGGACGCCAAATTGCCTAGAGATGAGAGCTGATTGCCTGACTTAGACTCAAGACGTATGCCAATTTCCAACAAGCCCCTCAAGAGGAGGCTTCTCTCAGCAGTAGGTGTGAGGGAGGGACCCTGAGTTTGCTGACTCAAGCTTAATATACACCGAGAAGCCATGACTCGAAAGGAGGCCGGGTTTCCTTTCAGTGGCTTGAATACAGACTCCTCTTTCATCTCACAAGGTGAAGGGATGACTGAATCCCCTGTGGAGTCCCTAGAGAAAGCACTAGGTCGCGGACTCCTTTCGACGGAATGCCTCACATGCCTTTGACACCTCGAGCGGCACACAGAGTTCACTGCTTCAAAAGGTGACGATGCCTGACTCCTCTTGAACATTGACAGGAATCCCAATATCCCTGTGGCTAATGTAAAGGTACCCTGGGTTTCCCTCCTCACCTCGAGAAGCGTCGCTTTGGCCCTGCCAAGCCTCGAAGAGATTCCTGAAGTGTCCCTCGTAACTCGACAGGAGTCCTGACGTCACTGAACAAACACGAATGTTGAAGGGCCATCCCCGACGTACGTCGAGAATATACCACAGGTTCCCGCCGCAACTCGAGAAAAACCATGAGACTTCCCTCTCAAAGCGAGATGAGGCCCGATTCCCCTGCACTGCATGCAGAGCAATCCCGTGATCCCCAAGAATCATGTAAGGAGCCTCGACGTGCTTGATGGATCTCGAGACAATTCGCAAGAACACTGTCAAAAGTAGAGAGGGACCCTGAGGTCACACCAGCATCACGAAGTAGCTCCATGTACCCCAAATCAACTCGAGATGAGGCCCAATTCCCCTGCCTTGACTCCAGAGCCATCCCGCGTTCCCTATCACACACGACCAGTGGCTTGACTTCCTTTAGGCAACTCCAGAGGTTCCCCGAGAATAACGTGCCAAACCTAGAGGAATACCTTGTTCAGCAGAGCATCACGAGGAATGTTCCATGGACGCCAAATTGCCTAGAGATGAGAGCTGATTGCCTGACTTAGACTCAAGACGTATGCCAATTTCCAACAAGCCCCTCAAGAGGAGGCTTCTCTCAGCAGTAGGTGTGAGGGAGGGACCCTGAGTTTGCTGTCTCAAGCTGAATATACACTGAAAAGCCATGACTCGAAAGGAGGCCGGGTTTCCTTGCAGTGGCTTGAATACAGGCTCCTCTTTTATCTCACAATGTGAAGGGATGACTGAATCCCCTGTGGAGTCCCTAGAGAAAGCCCTAGGTCACCGACTACTTTCGACGGAATGCCTCACATGCCTTTGACACCTCGAGAGGCACGCAGAGTTCACTGCTTTAAAAGGTGACGATGCCTGACTCTTCTTGAACATTTGCAGGAATGCCAATATCCCTGTGGCTACTGGAAGGGAGACCTGGGTCTCACGCCTCACCTTGAGAAGAGACCCTTTGGCCCTGCCAAGCCTCGCAGATATTCCTGATGTGTCCCTCGTAACTCAACAGGAGTCCTTACGTCGCTGGACAAACACGAGTTTTTTGAAAGGGCCATCCCCGCCGTAACTAGAGAGTATAACCCAGGTCCCCGCTGCAACTCGAGATAAGCCATAAGACTTCACCCTCAAAGCGAGATGAGGCCCGATTCCCCTGCACTGCATGCCGAGCAATCCCGTGATCCCCATGAAACATGTAAGGAGACTCGACTTTTTTGATGGATCTCGAGACAATCCGCAGGAACACTGTCACAATTATAGAGGGACCCTGAGTTCACAACGGCATCGTGATGGAGATCCATGTACCCCAAATCAACTCGAGATGAGGCCCGATTCCTCTGTCTATACTCCAGAGCCATCCCCAGATCCCCAGCAAACACGACCCGTGGTTTGAGTTCCTTTAGGCAACTCCAGATTTTCCCCGAGAAAAACGTGCCAAGCCTAGAGGAACACCAGGTTCAGCAGAGCAACTCGACGAATGCTCCGTGGACCCAAATTGCCTGGAGATGAGAGCTGATTGCCTGGCTTAGACTCAAGAAGGATGCCTACTTTCCACAAGCCCCTCAAGCGAAGGCTTCTCTCAGCAGTAGGTATGAGGAAGGGACCCTGAGTTTGCTGCCTCAAGTGGAATATACACCGAGAAGCCCTGACTCGAAAGGAGGCCGGGTTTCCTTGCAGTGGCTTGAATACAGGCTCCTCTTTCATCTCACAAGGTGAAGGGATGTCTGAGTCCCCTGTGGAGTCCCTAGAGAAAGCCCTAGGTCCCCGACTCCTTTCGACGGAATGCCTCACATGCCTTTGACACCTCGAGGGGAACGCAGAGTTCACTGCTTCAAAATGTGACGATGCCTGACTCCTCTTGAACATTGACAGGAATCCCAATATCGCTTTGGCTATTGGAAAGGGACCCTGGGTCTCCAGCTAACATTGAGAAGCGTCCCTTTGGCCCTGCCAAGCCTCGAAGAGATTCCTGAGGTGTTTCTCGCTAACTCGACAGGAGTCCTGACTTCGCTGGACAAACACGAGTGTTGAAGGGCCATCCCCGCCGTAACTCGAGAATATACCCCAGGTCCCCGGCGCAACTCGAGAAAAACCATAAGACTTCCCCCTCAAAGCAAGATGAGGCCCGATTCCCCTGCACTGCATGCAGAGCAATCCCGTGATCCCCATGAAACATGTAAGGAGCCCCGACATGCTTGATGGATCTCGAGAAAATCTACAAGAACACTGTCACAAGTAGAGAGGGACCCTGAGGTCACGCCAGCATCGCGAAGGAGCTCCATGTTACCCAAATCAACTCGAGATGAGGCCCGATTCCCCTGCCTTGATTCCAGAGCCATCCCCCGTTCCCCATCAAACATGACCAGTGGCTTGACTTCCTTTAGGCAACTCCAGAGGTTCCCGAGAACAACGTGCCAAGCCTAGAGGAATCCAAGTTCAGCAGAGCAAATCGAGGAATGCTCCGTGGACCGCAAATTGCCTGGAGATGAGAGCTGATTGCCTGGCTTAGATTCAAGACGTATGCCAACTTTCCACAAGCCCTCAAGGGGAGGCTTCTCTCAGCAGTAGGTGTGGGAGGGACCCTGAATTTCTTGCCTCAAGGTGAATATAAACCGAGAAGCCCTGACTCGAAAGGAGGCCGGGTTTCCTTGCAGTGGCTTGAATACAGTCTAGTCTTTCATCTCACAAGGTGAAGGGATGTCTGCACCCCTGTGGAGTCCCTAGAGAAAGCCCTAGGTCCCCGACTCCTTTCGACGGAATGCCTCACATGCCTCTGACACCTCGAGTGGGCGCAGAGTTCACTGCTTCAAAAGGTGACGATGCCTGACTCTCTTGAACATTGACAGGAATCCCAATATCCCTGGGGCTACTGGAAAGGGACGCTGGGTCTCCCGAGTCACCTCGAGAAGCGTCCCTTTGGCCCTGCCAAGCCTCGAAGAGATTCCTGAGGTGTCCCTCGATAACTCGACAGGAGTCCTGACGTCGCTGGACAAACACGAGTGTTTAAAATGCCATCCCCCACCGTAACTCGAGAATATACCCCAGGTCCCCACCGCAACTCGAGAAAAAAAACATGAGACTTCCCCCTCAAAGCGAAATGAGGCCCGATTCCCCTGCCTGCATGCAGAGCAATCCCGTGATCCCCATGAAACATGTAAGGAGCCCGACTTGCTTGATGGATCTCGAGACAATCCGCAAGAACACTGTCACAAGTAGAGAGGGACCCTGAGGTCACACCAGCATCGCGAAGGAGCTCCATGTACCCAAATCAACTCGAGATGAGGCCCGATTCCCCTGCCTTGACTCCAGAGCCATCCCCCGTTCCCAGCAAACACGACCAGTGGCTTGACTTCCTTTAGGCAACTCCAGAGGTACCCTGAGAACAACGTGCCAAGCCTAGAGGAATACCAATTTCAGCAGAGCAACTCGAGGAATGCTCCGTGGACGGCAAATTGCCTGGAGATGAGAGCTGATTGCCTGGCTTAGACTCAAGATCGTATGCCAACTTTCCACAAGCCCCTCAAGGGGAGGCTTCTCTCAGCAGTAGGTGTGAGGGAGGGACCCTGAGTTTGCTGCCTCAAGGGGAATATACACCGAGAAGAACTGACTCGAAAGGAGGCCGGGTTTCCTTGCAGTGGCTTGAATACAGGCTCATCTTTCATCTCAAAAGGTGAACGGATGTCTGAATCCCCTGTGGAGTCCCTAGAGAAAGCCCTAGGTCCCCGACTCCTTTCGATGGAATGCCTCACATGCCTTTGAAACCTCGAGCGGCACGCAGAGTTCACTGCTTCAAAAGGTGACGATGCCTGACTCTTCTTGAACATTGACAGGAATACCAATATCCCTGTGGCTACTGGTAAGGGACCCTGGGTCTCCCGCCTCACCTCGAGACGCGTCCCTTTGGCCCTGTCAAGCCTCGAAGAGATTCCTGAGGTGTCCCTCGTAAATCGACAGCAGTCCTGACGTTGCTGGACAAGCACGAGCGTTGAAGGGCCATCCCGGTTGTAACTCGAGAATATACCGCAGGTCCCTAAAGCAACTCGAGAAAAACCATGAGACTTCCCCTCAAAGCGAGATGAGTCCCGATTCCCCCGAACTGCATGCAGAGCAATCCTGTGATCCCCATGAAACATGTAAGGAGCCTCGACTTGCTTGATGGATCTCGAGACAATCCGCAAGAACACTGTCACAACTAGAGAGGGACACTGACGTCAAACCAGCTTCGCGAAGGATCTCCATGTACCCTAAATCAACTCGAGATGAGGCCCGATTCCACTGCCCTGACTCCAGAGCCATTCCCCGTTACCCAGCAAAAACGACCAGTGGCTTGACTTCCTTTAGGCAACTCCAGAGGTTCCCCGAGAACAGCGTGTCAAGACTAGAGGAATACCAAGATCAGAAGAGCAACTCGAGGAATGCTCCGTGGACGCCAAATTGCCTGGAGATGAGACCGGATTGCCTGACGTAGACTCAAGATGTATGCCAACTTTCCACAAGCCCCTCAAGAAGAGGCTTCTCTCAGCAGTAGGTATGAGGGAGGGACCCTGAGTTTGTTGCCTTAAGTGGAATATACACCGAGAAGACCTGACTCGAAAGGAGGCTGGGTTTCCTTGCAGTGGCTTGAATACAGTCTCCTCTTTCATCAAACAAGGTGAACGGATGTCTGAATCCCCTGTGGAGTCCCTAGAGAAAGCCCTAGATCCCCGACTTCTTTCAAAGGAATACCTCACATGCATTTGACACCTCGAGCGGCACGCAGAGTACACTGCTTCAAAAGCTGACGATGTCTGACTCCTCTTGAACATTGACAGGAATCCCAATATCCCTGTGGCTCCTGGAAAGTGACCCTGGGTCTCCCGCCTCACCTCGAGAAGTGTCCCTTTGGCCCTGCCAAGCCTCGAAGAGATTCCTGAGGTGTCCCTCGTAACTCGACAGGAGTCCTGACGTCGCTGGACAAAAACGAGTGTTGAAGGGCCATCCCCGCCGTAACTCGAGAATATACTCCAGGTCCCAGCCGCAACTTGAGAAAAACCATGAGATTTCCCTCTCAAAGAGAAATAAGGCACGATTCCCCTGCACTGCATGCAGTGCAATCCTGTGATCCCCATGAAACATGTAAGGAGCCCCGACATGCTTGATGGATCTCGAGACAATCCTCAAGAACACTGTCACAAATAGAGAGGGACACTGAGGTCACACCAGTATCCCGAAGGAGATACATGTACCCCAAATCAACACGAGATGAGGCTCGATTCCCATGCCTTGACTCCAGAGCCAACCCCCAATCCCCAGCAAACACGACCAGTGGCTTGACTTAGTTTAGGCAACTCCAGAGGTACCCGGAGAACAACGTGACAAGCCTAGAGGAATACCAAGTTCAGCAGAGCAACTCGAAGAATGCTCCGTGAACTGCAAATTGCCTGGAGGTGAGAGGTGATTGCCTGGCTTAGATTTAAGATGTATGCCAACTTTCCACAAGCTCCTCAAGGGGAGGCTTCTCTCAGCAGTAGGTGTGAGGGAGGGACGCTGAGTTTGCTGCCTCAAGTGGAATATACACCGAGAAGCACAGACTCGAATGGAGGCCGGGTTTCTTTACAGAGGCTTGAATACAGGCTCCTCTTTCATTTCACAAGGTGAAGGGAAGTCTGAATCTCCTGTGGAGTCCCTAGAGAAAGCCCTAGGTCCCCGACTCCTTTCGACGGATTGCCTCACATGCCTTTGACAACTCGAGCGGCACACAGAGTTCACTGCTTCAAAATGTGACGATGCCTGACTCTTCTTGAACATTGACAGGAATCCCAATATTACTATGGCTACTGGAAAGGGACCCTGGGTCTCCAGCCTCACCTCGAGAAGCGTCCCTTTGGCCCTGTCAAGCCTCGAAGAGATTCCTGAGGTGTCCCTCGTAACTCGGCAGCAGTGCTGACGTCGCTGGGCAAGCACGAGCGTTGAAGGGCCATCCCCGTTGTAACTCGAGAATATACCCCAGGTCCCCACTGCAACTCGAGAAAAAGCATGCAACTTGCCCTCAAAGCGAGATGAGGCCGATTCCCCTGCACTGCATGCAGAGAAATCCCGTTATCCCTATGAAACATGTAAGGAGCCTCGACTTGCTTGATGGATCTCGAGACAATCCGCAAGAATACTGTCACAAGTATAGAGGGACCGTGAGGTCACACCAGCATCGAGAAGGTTCTCCATGTACCCCAAATCAACACGAGATGAAGCCCGATTTCCCTGCCTTGACTCCAGAGCCATCCTCCGTTACCCAGCAAAAACGACCAGTGGCTTGACTTCCTTTAAACAACTCCAAAGGTTCCACGAGAACAGCGTGCCAAGCCTAGAGCAATACGAAATTGAGTAGAGCAACTCGAGGAATGCTCCGTAGACCCCAAATTGCCTGGAAATGAGAGCTGATTGCCTGGCTTAGACTCAAGACGTGTGCCAACTTTCCACAAGCCCCTCCATAGGAGGCTTCTCTCAGCAGTAGGTGTGAGGGAGGGACCCTGAGTTTGTTGCCTCACGTGGAATATACACCGAGAAGCTCTGAATCGAAAGGAGGCCGGGTTTCCTTGCAGTGGCTTGAATACAGGCTCCTCTTTCATCTCACAAGT
Source organism: Odocoileus hemionus (assembly GCA_020976825.1). Lineage (NCBI taxonomy): Eukaryota > Metazoa > Chordata > Mammalia > Artiodactyla > Cervidae > Odocoileus > Odocoileus hemionus. The sequence continues at coordinate 14,718 of JAJLRB010001040.1, forward strand.
TGAAGGGATGTCTGAATCCCCTGTGGAGTCCCTAGAGAAAGCCCTATGTCCCCGACTCCTTTCGACGGAATGCCTCACATGCCTTTGACAACTCGAGCGGCACACAGAGTTCACTGCTTCAAAAGGTGACGATGCCTGACTCCTCTTGAACATTGACAGGAATCCCAATATCCCTGTGGCTAATGTAAAGGTACACTGGGTTTCCCGCCTCACCTCGAGAAGTGTCGCTTTGGCCTTGCCAAGCCTCGAAGAGATTCCTGAGGTGTCCCTCGTAACTCGACAGGAGTCCTGACGTCGCTGGACAAACACGAGTGTTGAAGGGCCATCCCCGCCGTACCTCGAGAATATACCACAGGTCCCCGCCGCAACTCGAGAAAAACCATGAGACTTCACCCTCAAAGCGAGATGAGGCCCGATTCCCCTGCACTGCATGCAGAGCAATCCCGTGATCCCCATGAAACATGTAAGGAGCCTCGACTTGCTTGATGGATCTCGAGACAATCCGCAGGAACACTGTCACAAGTATAGAGGGACCCTGAGTTCACAACGGCATCGTGATGGAGATCCATGTACCCCAAATCAACTCGAGATGAGGCCCGATTCCTCTGTCTTTACTCCAGAGCCATCCCCAGATCCCCAGCAAACACGACCCGTGGTTTGACTTAATTTAGGCAACTCCAGATTTTCCCCGAGAAAAACGTTCCAAGCCTAGAGGAACACCAGGTTCAGCAGAGCAAATCGACGAATGCTCCGTGGACCCCAAATTTCCTGGAGATGAGAGCTGATTGCCTGGCTTAGACTCAAGACCTATGCCAACTTTCCACAAGCCCCTCAAGAGGAGGCTTCTCTCAGCAGTAGGTATGAGGGAGGGACCCTGAGTTTATTGCCTTAAGTGGAATATACACCGAGAATCCCTGACTCGAAAGGAGGCCGGGTTTCCTTGCAGTGGCTTGAATGAATACAGGCTCCTCTTTCATCTCACAAGGTGAAGGGATGTCTGAGTCCCCTGTGGAGTCCCTAGAGAAAGCCCTAGGTCCCCCCGACTCCTTTCGACGGAATGCCTCACATGCCTTTGACACCTCTAGGGGAACGCAGAGTTCACAGCGTCAAAAGGTGACGATGCTGACTCCTCTTGAACTTTGACAGGAATCCCAATATCCCTGTGGCTACTGGTAAGGGACCCTGGGTCTCCCGCCTCACCTCGAGAAGCATCCCTTTGGCCCTGTCAAGCCTCGAAGTGATTCCTGAGGTGTCCCTCGCAACTCGACAGCAGTCCTGACGTCGCTGGACAAGCACGAGCTTTGAAGGGCCATCCCCGTTGTAACTCGAAAATATACCCCAGTTCCCCACTGCAACTCGAGAAAAACCATGAGACTTCCCCCTCAAAGCGAGATGAGGCCCGATTCCCCTGCACTGCATGCAGAGCAATCCCGTGATCCCCATGAAACATGTAAGGAGCCTTGACTTGCTTGATGGATCTCGAGACAATCCGCAAGAATACTGTCACAATTATAGTGGGACCCTGAGGTCATACCAGCGTCGTGAAGGATCTCCATGTACCCCAAATCAACAGGAGATGAGACCCGATTCCCCTGCACTGACTCCAGAGCCATCCCCCGTTACCCAGGAAAAACGACAAGTGGCTTAACTTCCTTTAGGCAATTCCAGAGTTTCCCCGAGAACAGCGTGTCAAGCCTAGAGGAATACCAAGTTCAGCAGAGCAAATCGAGGAATGCTCCGTGAACCCCAAATTGCCTGGAGATGAGAGCTGATTGCCTGGCGTAGACTCAAGACGTATGCTAACTTTCCACAAGCCCCTCAACAGGAGGCTTCTCTCAGCAGTAGGTGTGAGGGAAGGACCCTGACTTTGCTGCTTCAAGTGGAATATAGACCGAGAAGCCCTGACTCGAAAGGAGGCCGGGTTTCCATGCAGTGGCTTGAATAGAGGCTCATCTTTGATCTCACAAGCTGAAGGGATGTCTGAATCCCCTCTGGAGTCCCTAGAGAAAGCCCTAGGTCCCCGACTCCTTTCGACGGAATGCCTCACATGCCTTTGAAACCTCTAGCGGCACGCAGAGTTCACTGCTTCAAAAGGTGACGATGCCTGACTACTCTTGAACATTGACAGGAATCCCAATATCCCTGTGGCTCCTGCAAAGGGAACCTGGGTCTCCCGCCTCACTTCGAGAAGCGTCCCTTTTGCCTTGCCAAGCCTCGAAGAGATTCCTGAGGTGTCCCTCGTAACTCGACAGGAGTCCTGACGTCGCTGGACAGACAGGATTGTTGAAGGGCCATCCCCCACGTAACTCGAGAATATAACCCAGATCCCCGCCGAAACTCGAGAAAAACCATGATACTTCAACCTCAAACCGAGATGAGCCCCGATTCTTCTGCACTGCATGCAGAGCAATGCCGTGATCCCCATGAAAAATGTATGGGGCCTCGACTTGCCTGATGGATCTCGAGACAATCCGCAAGAACACTGTCACAACTAGAGAAGGGCACTGAGGTCACACCAGCATCGCGAAGGAGCTCCATGTACCCCAAATCAACACGAGATGAGGCCCGATTCCCTTGCCTTGACTCCAGAGCCATCCCCCAATTCCCAGCAAACACGACCAGTGGCTTGACTTCCTTTAGGCAACTCCAGAGATTCCCTGAGAACAACGTGCCAATCCTAGAGGAATACCTTGTTCAGCAGAGCATCTCGAGGAATGTTCCGTGGACGCCAAATTGCCTAGAGATGAGAGCTGATTGCCTGACTTAGACTCAAGACGTATGCCAATTTCCAACAAGCCCCTCAAGAGGAGGCTTCTCTCAGCAGTAGGTGTGAGGGAGGGACCCTGAGTTTGCTGACTCAAGCTTAATATACACCGAGAAGCCATGACTCGAAAGGAGGCCGGGTTTCCTTTCAGTGGCTTGAATACAGACTCCTCTTTCATCTCACAAGGTGAAGGGATGACTGAATCCCCTGTGGAGTCCCTAGAGAAAGCACTAGGTCGCCGACTCCTTTCGACGGAATGCCTCACATGCCTTTGACACCTCGAGCGGCACACAGAGTTCACTGCTTCAAAAGGTGACGATGCCTGACTCCTCTTGAACATTGACAGGAATCCCAATATCCCTGTGGCTAATGTAAAGGTACCCTGGGTTTCCCTCCTCACCTCGAGAAGCGTCGCTTTGGCCCTGCCAAGCCTCGAAGAGATTCCTGAGGTGTCCCTCGTAACTCGACAGGAGTCCTGACGTCGCTGGACAAACACGAGTGTTGAAGGGCCATCCCCGACGTACGTCGAGAATACCCAGGTTCCCGCCGCAACTCGAGAAAAACCATGAGACTTCCCTCTCAAAGCGAGATGAGGCCCGATTCCCCTGCACTGCATGCAGAGCAATCCCGTGATCCCCAAGAATCATGTAAGGAGCCTCGACGTGCTTGATGGATCTCGAGACAATTCGCAAGAACACTGTCAAAAGTAGAGAGGGACCCTGAGGTCACACCAGCATCACGAAGTAGCTCCATGTACCCCAAATCAACTCGAGATGAGGCCCGATTCCCCTGCCTTGACTCCAGAGCCATCCCGCGTTCCCTATCACACACGACCAGTGGCTTGACTTCCTTTAGGCAACTCCAGAGGTTCCCCGAGAATAACGTGCCAAACCTAGAGGAATACCTTGTTCAGCAGAGCATCACGAGGAATGTTCCATGGACGCCAAATTGCCTAGAGATGAGAGCTGATTGCCTGACTTAGACTCAAGACGTATGCCAATTTCCAACAAGCCCCTCAAGAGGAGGCTTCTCTCAGCAGTAGGTGTGAGGGAGGGACCCTGAGTTTGCTGTCTCAAGCTGAATATACACTGAAAAGCCCCATGACTCGAAAGGAGGCCGGGTTTCCTTGCAGTGGCTTGAATACAGGCTCCTCTTTTATCTCACAATGTGAAGGGATGACTGAATCCCCTGTGGAGTCCCTAGAGAAAGCCCTAGGTCCCGACTACTTTCGACGGAATGCCTCACATGCCTTTGACACCTCGAGAGGCACGCAGAGTTCACTGCTTTAAAAGGTGACGATGCCTGACTCTTCTTGAACATTTGCAGGAATGCCAATATCCCTGTGGCTACTGGAAGGGAGCCTGGGTCTCACGCCTCACCTTGAGAAGAGACCCTTTGGCCCTGCCAAGCCTCGCAGATATTCCTGATGTGTCCCTCGTAACTCAACAGGAGTCCTTACGTCGCTGGACAAACACGAGTTTTGAAGGGGCCATCCCCGCCGTAACTAGAGAGTATAACCCAGGTCCCCGCCGCAACTCGAGATAAGCCATAAGACTTCACCCTCAAAGCGAGATGAGGCCCGATTCCCCTGCACTGCATGCCGAGCAATCCCGTGATCCCCATGAAACATGTAAGGAGACTCGACTTTTTTGATGGATCTCGAGACAATCCGCAGGAACACTGTCACAATTATAGAGGACCCTGAGTTCACAACGGCATCGTGATGGAGATCCATGTACCCCAAATCAACTCGAGATGAGGCCCGATTCCTCTGTCTATACTCCAGAGCCATCCCCAGATCCCCAGCAAACACGACCCGTGGTTTGACTTCCTTTAGGCAACTCCAGATTTTCCCCGAGAAAAACGTGCCAAGCCTAGAGGAACACCAGGTTCAGCAGAGCAACTCGACGAATGCTCCGTGGACCCAAATTGCCTGGAGATGAGAGCTGATTGCCTGGCTTAGACTCAAGACGTATGCCAACTTTCCACAAGCCCCTCAAGAGGAGGCTTCTCTCAGCAGTAGGTATGAGGGAGGGACCCTGAGTTTATGCTTTAAGTGGAATATACACCGAGAAGCCCTGACTCGAAAGGAGGCCGGGTTTCCTTGCAGTGGCTTGAATACAGGCTCCTCTTTCATCTCACAAGGTGAAGGGATGTCTGAGTCCCCTGTGGAGTCCCTAGAGAAAGCCCTAGGTCCCCGACTCCTTTCGACGGAATGCCTCACATGCCTTTGACACCTCTAGGGGGGACGCAGAGTTCACTGCTTCAAAATGTGACGATGCCTGACTCCTCTTGAACATTGACAGGAATCCCAATATCCCTGTGGCTACTGGAAAGGGACCCTGGGTCTCCCGCCTCACTTCGAGAAGCGTCCCTTTGGCCCTGCCAAGCCTCGAAGAGATTCCTGAGGTGTCCCTCGCAAACTCGACAGGAGTCCTGACGTCGCTGGACAAACACGAGTGTTGAAGGGCCATCCCCGCCGTAACTCGAGAATATACCCAGGTCCCCGCACGCAACTCGAGAAAAACCATGAGACTTCCCCCTCAAAGCGAGATGAGGCCCGATTCCCCTGCACTGCATGCAGAGCAATCCCGTGATCCCCATGAAACATGTAAGGAGCCTCGACTTGCTTGATGGATCTCGAGACAATCCGCAAGAACACTGTCACAAGTAGAGAGGGACCCTGAGGTCACAGCAGCGTCGTGAAGGAGCTCCATGTACCCCAAATCAACTCGAGATGAGGCCCGATTCCCCTGCACTTGACTCCAGAGCCATCCCCCGTTACCCAGCAAACACGACCAGTGGCTTGACTTCCTTTAGGCAACTCCAGAGGTTCCCCGAGAACAACGTGCCAAGCCTAGAGGAATACCAAGTTCAGCAGAGCAAATCGAGGAATGCTCCGTGGACCCAAATTGCCTGGAGATGAGAGCTGATTGCCTGGCTTAGACTCAAGACGTATGCCAACTTTCCACAAGCCCCTCAAGGGGGAGGGCTTCTCTCAGCAGTAGGTGTGAGGGAGGGACCCTGAGTTTGCTGCCTCAAGTGAAATATACACCGAGAAGCCCTGACTCGAAAGGAGGCCGGGTTTCCTTGCAGTGGCTTGAATACAGTCTCCTCTTTCATCTCACAAGGTGAAGGGATGTCTGAATCCCCTGTGGAGTCCCTAGAGAAAGCCCTAGGTCCCCGACTCCTTTCGACGGACGGAATGCCTCACATGCCTTGACACCTCGAGCGGCACGCAGAGTTCACTGCTTCAAAAGCTGACGATGCCTGACTCCTCTTGAACATTGACAGGAATCCCAATATCCCTGTGGCTACTGGAAAGGGACACTGGGTCTCCCGCCTCACCTCGAGAAGCGTCCCTTTGGCCCTGCCAAGCCTCGAAGAGATTCCTGAGGTGTCCCTCGAAACTCGACAGGAGTCCTGACGTCGCTGGACAAACACGAGTGTTGAAGGGCCATCCCCGCCGTAACTCGAGAATATACCCAGGTCCCCACCGCAACTCGAGAAAAAAAAATGAGACTTCCCCCTCAAAGCGAGATAAGGCCCGATTCCCCTGCACTGCATGCAGAGCAATCCCGTGATCCCCATGAAACATGTAAGGAGCCCCGACATGCTTGATGGATCTCGAGACAATCCGCAAGAACACTGTCACAAGTAGAGAGGGACCCTGAGGTCACACCAGCATCGCGAAGGAGCAGAGCTCCATGTACACCAAATCAACTCGAGATGAGGCCGATTCCCCTGCCTTGACTCCAGAGCCATCCCCCGTTACCAGCAAACACGACCAGTGGCTTGACTTCCTTTAGGCAACTCCAGAGGTTCCCCGAGAACAACGTGCCAAGCCTAGAGGAATCCCAAGTTCAGCAGAGCAACTCGAGGAATGCTCCGTGGACCCCAAATTGCCTGGAGATTGAGAGCTGATTGCCTGGCTTAGACTCAAGACGTATGCCAACTTTCCACAAGCCCCTCAAGGGGAGGCTTCTCTCAGCAGTAGGTGTGAGGGAGGGACCCTGAGTTTGCTGCCTCAAGGGGAATATACACCGAGAAGCCCTGACTCGAAAGGAGGCCGGGTTTCCTTGCAGTGGCTTGAATACAGGCTCCTCTTTCATCTCACAAGGTGAAGGGATGTCTGAGTCCCCTGTGGAGTCCCTAGAGAAAGCCCTAGGTCCCCGACTCCTTTCGACGGAATGCCTCACATGCCTTTGACACCTCGAGCGGCACGCAGAGTTCACTGCTTCAAAAGGTGACGATGCCTGACTCTCTTGAACATTGACAGGAATCCCAATATCCCTGTGGCTACTGGAAAGGGACCCTGGGTCTCCCGCCTCACTCGAGAAGCGTCCCTTTGGCCCTGCCAAGCCTCGAAGAGATTCCTGAGGTGTCCCTCGTAACTCGACAGGAGTCCTGACGTCGCTGGACAAACACGAGTGTTGAAGGGCCATCCCCCCCGTAACTCGAGAATATACCCCAGGTCCCCACCGCAACTCGAGAAAAACCATGAGACTTCCCCCTCAAAGCGAGATGAGGCCCGATTCCCCTGCACTGCATGCAGAGCAATCCCGTGATCCCCATGAAACATGTAAGGAGCCTCGACTTGCTTGATGGATCTCGAGACAATCCGCAAGAACACTGTCACAACTAGAGAGGGACACTGAGGTCACACCAGCATCGCGAAGGAGCTCCATGTACCCCAAATCAACAGGAGATGAGGCCCGATTCCCCTGCCTTGACTCCAGAGCCATCCCCGACCCCCAGCAAAACACGACCAGTGGCTTGACTTCCTTTAGGCAACTCCAGAGGTTCCCCGAGAACAACGTGCCAAGCCTAGAGGAATACCAAGTTCAGCAGAGCAACTCGAGGAATGCTCCGTGGACGCCAAATTGCCTGGAGATGAGAGCTGATTGCCTGGCTTAGACTCAAGACGTATGCCAACTTTCCACAAGCCCCTCAAGAGAGGCTTCTCTCAGCAGTAGGTGTGAGGGAGGGACCCTGAGTTTGCTGCCTCAAGTGGAATATACACCGAGAAGCCCTGACTCGAAAGGAGGCCGGGTTTCCTTGCAGTGGCTTGAATACAGGCTCCTCTTTCATCTCACAAGGTGAAGGGATGTCTGAATCCCCTGTGGAGTCCCTAGAGAAAGCCCTAGGTCCCCGACTCCTTTCGACGGAATGCCTCACATGCCTTTGACACCTCGAGCGGCACACAGAGTTCACTGCTTCAAAAGCTGACGATGCCTGACTCCTCTTGAACATTGACAGGAATCCCAATATCCCTGTGGCTACTGGAAAGGGACCCTGGGTCTCCCGCCTCACCTCGAGAAGCGTCCCTTTGGCCCTGCCAAGCCTCGAAGAGATTCCTGAGTGTCCCTCGTAACTCGACAGGAGTCCTGACGTCGCTGGACAAACACGAGTGTTGAAGGGCCATCCCCGCCGTAACTCGAGAATATACCCAGGTCCCCGCCGCAACTCGAGAAAAACCATGAGACTTCCCCTCAAAGCGAGATGAGGCCCGATTCCCCTGCACTGCATGCAGAGCAATCCCGTGATCCCCATGAAACATGTAAGGAGCCTCGACTTGCTTGATGGATCTCGAGACAATCCGCAAGAACACTGTCACAAGTAGAGAGGGACCCTGAGGTCACACCAGCATCCCGAAGGAGCTCCATGTACCCCAAATCAACACGAGATGAGGCCCGATTCCCCTGCCTTGACTCCAAGCCATCCCCCGTTCCCCATCAAACACGACCAGTGGCTTGACTTAGTTTAGGCAACTCCAGAGGTTCCCCGAGAACAACGTGCCAAGCCTAGAGGAATACCAAGTTCAGCAGAGCAACTCGAGGAATGCTCCGTGGACCGCAAATTGCCTGGAGATGAGAGCTGATTGCCTGGCTTAGACTCAAGACGTATGCCAACTTTCCACAAGCCCCTCAAGGGGAGGCTTCTCTCAGCAGTAGGTGTGAGGGAGGGACCCTGAGTTTGCTGCCTCAAGTGGAATATACACCGAGAAGCCCTGACTCGAAAGGAGGCCGGGTTTCCTTGCAGTGGCTTGAATACAGGCTCCTCTTTCATCTCACAAGGTGAAGGGATGTCTGAGTCCCCTGTGGAGTCCCTAGAGAAAGCCCTAGGTCCCCGACTCCTTTCGACGGAATGCCTCACATGCCTTTGACACCTCGAGCGGCACACAGAGTTCACTGCTTCAAAATGTGACGATGCCTGACTCTCTTGAACATTGACAGGAATCCCAATATCCCTGTGGCTACTGGAAAGGGACCCTGGGTCTCCAGCCTCACCTCGAGAAGCGTCCCTTTGGCCCTGCCAAGCCTCGAAGAGATTCCTGAGGTGTCCCTCGTAACTCGACAGGAGTCCTGACGTCGCTGGACAAACACGAGTGTTGAAGGCCATCCCCGCCGTAACTCGAGAATATACCCCAGGTCCCCACCGCAACTCGAGAAAAAAAATGAGACTTCCCCCTCAAAGCGAGATGAGGCCCGATTCCCCTGCACTGCATGCAGAGCAATCCCGTGATCCCCATGAAACATGTAAGGAGCCTCGACTTGCTTGATGGATCTCGAGACAATCCGCAAGAACACTGTCACAAGTAGAGAGGGACCCTGAGGTCACACCAGCATCGCGAAGGAGCTCCATGTACCCCAAATCAACTCGAGATGAGGCCCGATTCCCCTGCCTTGACTCCAGAGCCATCCCCGTTCCCAGCAAACACGACCAGTGGCTTGACTTCCTTTAGGCAACTCCAGAGGTTCCCCGAGAACAACGTGCCAAGCCTAGAGGAATACCAAGTTCAGCAGAGCAACTCGAGGAATGCTCCGTGGACCCCAAATTGCCTGGAGATGAGAGCTGATTGCCTGGCTTAGACTCAAGACGTATGCCAACTTTCCACAAGCCCCTCAAGAGGAGGCTTCTCTCAGCAGTAGGTGTGAGGGAGGGACCCTGAGTTTGCTTGCCTCAAGTGGAATATACACCGAGAAGCCCTGACTCGAAAGGAGGCCGGGTTTCCTTGCAGTGGCTTGAATACAGGCTCCTCTTTCATCTCACAAGGTGAAGGGATGTCTGAGTCCCCTGTGGAGTCCCTAGAGAAAGCCCTAGGTCCCCGACTCCTTTCGACGGAATGCCTCACATGCCTTTGACACCTCGAGCGGCACGCAGAGTTCACTGCTTCAAAAGGTGACGATGCCTGACTCCTCTTGAACATTGACAGGAATCCCAATATCCCTGTGGCTACTGGAAAGGGACCCTGGGTCTCCCCGCCTCACCTCGAGAAGTGTCCCTTTGGCCCTGCCAAGCCTCGAAGAGATTCCTGAGGTGTCCCTCGTAACTCGACAGGAGTCCTGACGTCGCTGGACAAACACGAGTGTTGAAGGGCCATCCCCGCCGTAACTCGAGAATATACCACAGGTCCCCGCCGCAACTCGAGAAAAACCATGAGACTTCCCCTCAAAGCGAGATGAGGCCCGATTCCCCTGCACTGCATGCAGAGCAATCCCGTGATCCCCATGAAACATGTAAGGAGCCTCGACTTGCTTGATGGATCTCGAGACAATCCGCAAGAACACTGTCACAAGTATAGAGGGACCCTGAGGTCACACCAGCATCGTGAAGGAGCTCCATGTACCCCAAATCAACTCGAGATGAGGCCCGATTCCCCTGCTTTGACTCCAGAGCCATCCCCCGATCCCCAGCAAACACGACCAGTGGCTTGACTTAATTTAGGCAACTCCAGAGGTTCCCCGAGAACAACGTGCCAAGCCTAGAGGAACACAAGTTCAGCAGAGCAACTCGAGGAATGCTCCGTGGACCCCAAATTTCCTGGAGATGAGAGCTGATTGCCTGGCTTAGACTCAAGACGTATGCCAACTTTCCACAAGCCCCTCAAGAGGAGGCTTCTCTCAGCAGTAGGTATGAGGGAGGGACCCTGAGTTTGCTGCCTTAAGTGGAATATACACCGAGAATCCCTGACTCGAAAGGAGGCCGGGTTTCCTTGCAGTGGCTTGAATACAGGCTCCTCTTTCATCTCACAAGGTGAAGGGATGTCTGAGTCCCCTGTGGAGTCCCTAGAGAAAGCCCTAGGTCCCCGACTCCTTTCGACGGAATGCCTCACATGCCTTTGACACCTCGAGGGGAACGCAGAGTTCACTGCTTCAAAATGTGACGATGCCTGACTCCTCTTGAACATTGACAGGAATCCCAAAATCCCTGTGGCTACTGGAAAGGGACCCTGGGTCTCCCGCCTCACCTCAAGAAGCGTCCCTTTGGCCCTGCCAAGCCTCGAAGAGATTCCTGAGGTGTCCCTCGCAACTCGACAGCAGTCCTGACGTCGCTGGACAAACACGAGTTTGAAGGGCCATCCCCGCCGTAACTCGAGAATATACCCCAGGTCCCCACCGCAACTCGAGAAAAACCATGAGACTTCCCCCTCAAAGCGAGATGAGGCCCGATTCCCCTGCACTGCATGCAGAGCAATCCCGTGATCCCCATGAAACATGTAAGGAGCCTCGACTTGCTTGATGGATCTCGAGACAATCCGCAAGAACACTGTCACAAGTAGAGAGGGACCCTGAGGTCACACCAGCATCGTGAAGGAGCTCCATGTACCCCAAATCAACTCGAGATGAGGCCGATTCCCCTGCACTGACTCCAGAGCCATCCCCCGTTACCCAGGAAAAAAACACGACCAGTGGCTTGACTTCCTTTAGGCAACTCCAGAGGTTCCCCCCGAGAACAACGTGCCAAGCCTAGAGGAATACCAAGTTCAGCAGAGCAACTCGAGGAATGCTCCGTGGACCCCAAATTGCCTGGAGATGAGAGCTGATTGCCTGGCTTAGACTCAAGACGTATGCCAACTTTCCACAAGCCCCTCAAGGGAGGCTTCTCTCAGCAGTAGGTGTGAGGGAGGGACCCTGAGTTTGCTGCCTCAAGTGGAATATACACCGAGAAGCCCTGACTCGAAAGGAGGCCGGGTTTCCTTGCAGTGGCTTGAATACAGGCTCCTCTTTCATCTCACAAGGTGAAGGGATGTCTGAATCCCCTGTGGAGTCCCTAGAGAAAGCCCTAGGTCCCCGACTCCTTTCGACGGAATGCCTCACATGCCTTTGACACCTCGAGCGGCACGCAGAGTTCACTGCTTCAAAAGGTGACGATGCCTGACTCCTCTTGAACATTGACAGGAATCCCAATATCCCTGTGGCTACTGCAAAGGGACCCTGGGTCTCCCGCCTCACCTCGAGAAGCATCCCTTTGGCCCTGCCAAGCCTCGAAGAGATTCCTGAGGTGTCCCTCGTAACTCGACAGGAGTCCTGACGTCGCTGGACAAACACGAGTGTTGAAGGGCCATCCCCGCCGTAACTCGAGAATATACCCAGGTCCCCGCCGCAACTCGAGAAAAAAAAAAATGAGACTTCCCCCTCAAACCGAGATGAGCCCCGATTCCCCTGCACTGCATGCAGAGCAATCCCGTGATCCCCATGAAACATGTAAGGAGCCTCGACTTGCTTGATGGATCTCGAGACAATCCGCAAGAACACTGTCACAAGTAGAGAGGGACACTGAGGTCACACCAGCATCCCGAAGGAGCTCCATGTACCCCAAATCAACACGAGATGAGGCCCGATTCCCCTGCCTTGACTCCAGAGCCATCCCCCAATTCCCAGCAAACACGACCAGTGGCTTGACTTCCTTTAGGCAACTCCAGAGATTCCCCGAGAACAACGTGCCAATCCTAGAGGAATACCAAGTTCAGCAGAGCAACTCGAGGAATGCTCCGTGGACCCCAAATGCCTGGAGATGAGAGCTGATTGCCTGGCTTAGACTCAAGACGTATGCCAACTTTCCACAAGCCCCTCAAGAGGAGGCTTCTCTCAGCAGTAGGTGTGAGGGAGGGACCCTGAGTTTGCTGCCTCAAGCTGGAATATACACCGAGAAGCCCTGACTCGAAAGGAGGCCGGGTTTCCTTGCAGTGGCTTGAATACAGGCTCCTCTTTCATCTCACAAGGTGAAGGGATGTCTGAGTCCCCTGTGGAGTCCCTAGAGAAAGCCTAGGTCCCGACTCCTTTCGACGGAATGCCTCACATGCCTTTGACACCTCGAGCGGCACGCAGAGTTCACTGCTTCAAAAGGTGACGATGCCTGACTCCTCTTGAACATTGACAGGAATCCCAATATCCCTGTGGCTAATGGAAAGGGACCCTGGGTCTCCCGCCTCACCTCGAGAAGCGTCCCTTTGGCCCTGCCAAGCCTCGAAGAGATTCCTGAGTGTCCCTCGTAACTCGACAGGAGTCCTGACGTCGCTGAACAAACACGAGTGTTGAAGGGCCATCCCCGCCGTAACTCGAGAATATACCCCAGGTCCCCGCCGCAACTCGAGAAAAACCATGAGACTTCCCCTCAAAGCGAGATGAGGCCCGATTCCCCTGCACTGCATGCAGAGCAATCCCGTGATCCCCAAGAAACATGTAAGGAGCCTCGACTTGCTTGATGGATCTCGAGACAATCCGCAAGAACACTGTCACAACTAGAGAGGGACACTGAGGTCACACCAGCATCACGAAGGAGCTCCATGTACCCCAAATCAACTCGAGATGAGGCCGATTCCCCTGCCTTGACTCCAGAGCCATCCCCAGATCCCCATCAAACACGACCAGTGGCTTGACTTCCTTTAGGCAACTCCAGAGGTTCCCGGAGAACAACGTGCCAACCTAGAGGAATACCAATTTCAGCAGAGCAACTCGAGGAATGCTCCGTGGACGCCAAATTGCCTGGAGATGAGAGCTGATTGCCTGGCTTAGACTCAAGACGTATGCCAACTTTCCACAAGCCCCTCAAGAGGAGGCTTCTCTCAGCAGTAGGTGTGAGGGAGGGACCCTGAGTTTGCTGCCTCAAGTGGAATATACACTGAGAAGCCCATGACTCGAAAGGAGGCCGGGTTTCCTTGCAGTGGCTTGAATACAGGCTCCTCTTTCATCTCACAAGGTGAAGGGATGTCTGAATCCCCTGTGGAGTCCCTAGAGAAAGCCCTAGGTCCCGACTCCTTTCGACGGAATGCCTCACATGCCTTTGACACCTCGAGCGGCACGCAGAGTTCACTGCTTCAAAAGGTGACGATGCCTGACTCTCTTGAACATTGACAGGAATCCCAATATCCCTGTGGCTACTGGAAAGGGACCCTGGGTCTCCAGCCTCACCTCAGAAGCGTCCCTTTGGCCCTGCCAAGCCCGAAGAGATTTCTGAAGTGTCCCTCGTAACTCGACAGGAGTCCTGACGTCGCTGGACAAACACGAGTGTTAAAGGCCATCCCCGCCGTAACTCGAGAATATACCCCAGGTCCCCACCCCAACTCGAGAAAAAATGAGACTTCCCCCTCAAAGCGAGATGAGGCCCGATTCCCCTGCACTGCATGCAGAGCAATCCCGTGATCCCCATGAAACATGTAAGGAGCCTCGACTTGCTTGATGGATCTCGAGACAATCCGCAAGAACACTGTCACAATTAGAGAGGGACCCTGAGGTTCACACCAGCATCGTGAACGGAGCTCCATGTACCCCAAATCAACTCGAGATGAGGCCCGATTCCCTGCCTTGTCTCCAGAGCCATCCCCGTTCCCCAGAAAACACGACCCGTGGCTTGACTTCCTTTAGGCAACTCCAGAGGTTCCCCGAGAACAACGTGCCAAGCCTAGAGGAATACCAAGTTCAGCAGAGCAACTCGAGGAATGCTCCGTGGACCCCAAATTGCCTGGAGATGAGAGCTGATTGCCTGGCTTAGACTCAAGACGTATGCCACTTTCCACAAGCCCCTCAAGAGAAGGCTTCTCTCAGCAGTAGGTGTGAGGGAGGGACCCTGAGTTTGCTGCCTCAAGTGGAATATACACCGAGAAGCCCTGACTCGAAAGGAGGCCGGGTTTCCTTGCATTGGCTTGAATACTGGCTCCTCTTTCATCTCACAAGGTGAAGGGATGTCTGAGCCCCTGTGGAGTCCCTAGAGAAAGACCTAGGTCCCCGACTCCTTTCGACGGAATGCCTCACATTCCTTTGACACCTCGAGCGGCACGCAGAGTTCACTGCTTCAAAATGTGACGATGCCTGACTCCTCTTGAACATTGACAGGAATCCCAATATCCCTGTGGCTACTTGGAAAGGGACCCTGGGTCTCCCGGCTCACCTCGAGAAGTGTCCCTTTGGCCCTGCCAAGCCTCGAAGAGATTCCTGAGGTGTCCCTCGTAACTCGACAGGAGTCCTGACTTCGCTGGACAAACACGAGTTTTTGAAGGGCCATCCCCGCCGTAACTCGAGAATATACCCCAGGTCCCCGCCGCAACTCGAGAAAAACATGAGACTTCCCCCTCAAAGCGAGATGAGGCCCGATTCCCCTGCACTGCATGCAGAGCAATCCCGTGATCCCATGAAACATGTAAGGAGCCTCGACTTGCTTGATGGATCTCGAGACAATCCTCAAGAACACTGTCACAAGTAGAGAGGGACCCTGAGGTCACACCAGCATCGCGAAGGAGCTCCATGTACCCAAATCAACTCGAGATGAGGCCCGATTCCCCTGCCTTGACTCCAGAGCCATCCCCAGATCCCCAGCAAACACGACCAGTGGCTTGACTTCCTTTAGGCAACTCCAGAGGTTCCCCGAGAACAACGTGCCAAGCCTAGAGAATACCAAGTTCAGCAGAGCAAGTCGAGGAATGCTCCGTGGACCCAAATTGCCTGAGATGAGAGCTGATTGCCTGGCTTAGACTCAAGACGTATGCCACTTTCCACAAGCCCCTCAAGGGAGGCTTCTCTCAGCAGTAGGTGTGAGGGAGGGACCCTGAATTTGCTGCCTCAAGTGGAATATACACCGAGAAGCCCTGACTCGAAAGGTGGCCGGGTTTCCTTGCAGTGGCTTGAATACAGTCTAGTCTCTTCATCTCACAAGGTGAAGGGATGTCTGAACCACCTGTGGAGTCCCTAGAGAAAGCCCTAGTTCCCCGACTCCTTTCGACGGAATGCCTCACATGCCTTTGACACCTCGAGTGGCACGCAGAGTCTCACTGCTTCAAAAGGTGACGATGCCTGACTTCTCTTGAACATTGACAGGAATCCCAATATCCCTGTGGCTACTGGAAAGGGACCCTGGGTCTCCCGCCTCACTCGAGAAGCGTCCCTTTGGCCCTGCCAAGCCTCGAAGAGATTCCTGAGGTGTCCCTCGAACTCGACAGAGTCCTGACGTCGCTGGACAAACACGAGTGTTGAAGGGCCATCCCCGCCGTAACTCGAGAATATACCCCAGGTCCCCGCCGCAACTCGAGAAAAACCATGAGACTTCCCTCTCAAAAGGCGAGATGAGGCCCGATTCCCCTACACTGCATGCAGAGCAATCCCGTGATCCCCAATGAAACATGTAAGGAGCCTCGACTTGCTTGATGGATCTCGAGACAATCCGCAAGAACACTGTCACAAGTAGAGAGGGACCACTGAGGTCACACCAGCATTGCGAAGGAGCTCCATGTACCCCAAATCAACTCGAGATGAGGCCCGATTCCCCTGCCTTGACTCCAGAGCCATCCCCAGTTCCCCAGCAAACACACGACCAGTGGCTTGACTTAGTTTAGGCAACTCCAGAGGTTCCCCGAGAACAACGGGCCAAGTCTAGAGGAATACCAAATTTCAGCAGAGCAACTCGAGGAATGCTCCGTGGACGGAAATTGCCTGGAGATGAGAGCTGATTGCCTGGCTTAGACTCAAGACGTATGCCAACTTTCCACAAGCCCCTCAAGGGGAGACCTTCTCTCAGCAGTAGGTGTGAGGGAGGGACCCTGAGTTTCCTGCCTCAAGTGGAATATACACCGAGAAGCCCTGACTCGAAAGGAGGCCGGGTTTCCTTGCAGTGGCTTGAATACAGGCTCCTCTTTCATCTCACAAGGTGAAGGGATGTCTGAGTCCCCTGTGGAGTCCCTAGAGAAAGCCCTAGGTCCCCGACTCCTTTCGACGGAATGCCTCACATGCCTCTGACACCTCGAGCAGACGCAGAGTTCACGGCTTCAAAATGTGACGATGCCTGACTGCTCTTGAACAATGACAGGAATCCCAATATACTTGTGGCTACTGTAAAAGGACCCTGCGTCTCCAGCCTCACCTCAAGAAGCGTCCCTTTGGCCCTGCCAAGCCTCGAAGAGATTTCTGAAGTATCCCTCATAACTCGACAGGAGTCCTGACGTCACTGGACAAACACGAGTGTTTAAAAATGCCTTCCCCGCCGTAACATCGAGAATATACCCAGGTCCCCACCCCAACTCGAGAACTGTGGCTACGGGGGGGGGAAACCCCGGGGTTTTCCCCCTCCCCTTGAGAAGCTTTCCCTTGCCCTTTTAAAGCCCAAAATTTTTCCCCTGGGTGTCCCCCCGCAACCCCGACAGCACCCTAAGTCCGGGAAAAACACAAATTTAAAAAAGGCCCCCCCCCGGAACAATGAAAAAACCCGGGTCCCCACCCCAACCCCGAGAAAAAAATGAATTTCCCCCCATCAAAAAAAATTTGTAGGCCCGCAAAATTCCCTTAAAAAAAAAAAAAATTCCAATAAAAAAATCCCCGTGATCCCCCATGAAACTGTAAGGAGCTCGACTTGTTTGGTTTGGATCCGAGACAATCCCAAAAACTTCACAATAAAAGGGACCCTGGGTTTCCAACCAGCATCCCGAAGGGCCCCTGTCCCCCAAAAATAAACGGAATGATGCCGATTCCCCCCCCTGCTCCAGGGAAACCCCCTTTCCCCAGAAAACAGAAAGGCTTGACTTTTTTGGGAAAACCCCAGATTTCCCCCGGAGAACAAGTAAAAAAACCTAGGGGAATCCAATCAGCAGAGCAAAGAGGAATTCCGGGGCCCCAAATTTTGCCGGGAGATGAACTGATTCCCGGGGGCTTAAACCAAAAAGGTATCCCAATTTTTTCCAAAAAACCCCTCAAAGGAGGCTTTTTCTCCACGGGTAGGTTAAAGGGAGGGCCCCTCTTCTGTTCCCAAAAAGGGAAATTTAAAACCCAGAACCCCTTTCCGAAAGGAGGGGGTTTTGTCTTGGGCCCTTTTGAATACGGCTCCTCTTTCTCTCAAAAAGTGAAGGGATTCTAAATCCCCTGTGGATTTCCCTAGAAAAAACCCCAAAATCCCCAAACCCCTTTTCAAGGGGAATTTCCTCACTTTCCTTTGAAAAACCTCGAGGGGCACGCAGATTTCACTCCTTCAAAAGTGACGTTTCCCCGATTTCTCTTGAACATTGACAGGAATCCCAATTTTCCCTTTCCTGAAAAGGGACCCTGGTCCCCGCCTCAACCTCGAGAAGGCCCTTTTGGCCCTCCCAACCCTCAAAAGAGTTTTCCCTAAATTTCCCCCCGGGAAACGCGACAGACCTTCGCTGGAAAAACCCACAAGGGGAAAAAGGGCCATCCCCCCTTAACTCGAGAATATCCCGGTCCCCCCGCAACTGAAAAAAACCCCGAGCCCTTTCCCCCAAAGGAAATGGGCACATTCCCCTGCACTGAAAGGCAGGCAATCCGTAAATACCCATGAAACTTTTAAAAGGGAGCCCCGACGGGCTTGTTTGGATCTCGAGACAATCCCAAGAAACTGCAAAATAAGAGGGACCCTGGGGTCATACCAGCCCCCAAAGGACACCTTTGTACCCAAAATAAACCGGGGGTGGGGCCCGTTTCCCCCTCCGGGACTCCAACCCCAACCCCCGTTCCCCGGGAAAAAACCCAAGTGGCTTGCCCTTTCCTTTTGGGCCCAAATCCAAAAGGCCCCCCGGAGAAAAAGTGTAAACCCTAAGGAAAACCAATTTAAAAAGCAAATCAAAGGAATGCCCCTTGGCCCCAAAAATTTCTGGAAAAGAAGCTGATTCCCTTTGGGAAAAAACCAAAAAACGAAATCCCAAAAACTTTCCACAAGCCCCTCAACAAAAAGGGGCTTCCTCCAGTGGGTGAAGGGGGGGGACCCTGATTGCTGTTTTAAGTGAAATATACACCGAGGGGCCCCTGACCCCCGGGGGGGGGGGGGGGGCCCGGGGTTTCCCTTTTCATGGCTTAAAAATACAGTCCCCCTTTTTTATCTCAAAAAGGAAGGTTGTCTGAATCCCCTTGGATCCCAAGAAAACCCCTGGGCCCCCAACCCTTTTCAAGGAAATCCCTTTACAGGCTTTTGACACTCAAAGGGGCACAAAGTTCACGCTTCAAAAGCGACGATGCCTAAAACTTTTTTGAACATTGCGGAATCCCAAATCCCTGGGGCTCCTGGAAAGGGACCCGGCCCTCCCCCCTCAACCAAGAATTGTCCCTTTGCCCCCCAAAAGCCCAAGAGTTTTCCTGAGGGGTCCCTTCAAAACTCGACGGGAAGCCCCTGGTCACGGGACAAAAAGAGTGTTGAAGGGCCACCCCCGCCGTAACTCGAAAATTTTTTTTCCAGGTCCCCGCCGAAACCCGGGAAAAAACCCAAAGAAATTTCCCCCTTTTAAACAAAATAAGGCCCGATTCCCCTGCCCGGGCATGCAGAGCAATCCCTGATCCCAAATAAAAAAATTAAGGAGCCCCGACTTGTTTGATGGACCCGGGAAAAATCCCAGAACCCTGTCAAAATTAGAAGGGAAAACGGGGTTCACACCCAGCTTTCCAAGGGGTTTCCAGCCCCCAAAAATCAAAAGAGTTTGAGGCCCGATTCCCCCCCCTTGACCCAGAGCCACCCCTACCTACCAAAAAAAAACCAGGGGCTTGACTTCTTTAGGGAAACCCCAGATTTTCCCGGAAAACAACTTTCCAAACCAAGAAAAAACCCCCAAAATTCAGAGACAACTCGAAAAATTGTTCCGGGGCCCCCAAAATTCCCTGGTTGGGAGCGTTTGGCGGGCCTTAAAATAAGCGTATGAAAATTTTCCCACAAGCCCTTCGGGG
Organism: Odocoileus hemionus; assembly: GCA_020976825.1. NCBI lineage: Eukaryota > Metazoa > Chordata > Mammalia > Artiodactyla > Cervidae > Odocoileus > Odocoileus hemionus. The sequence goes on from JAJLRB010001040.1 coordinate 34,413, forward strand.
AAACTTCTCTCACAGTGGGTTTTGAGGGGGACCCTGGTTTTTTTTTCCCAAAGGGAAAAATTTTAAACCGAAAAAGCCCAACTCAAAAGGGGAACCGGGTTCCAATGGTTTGGGAAACGGGTCCTCTTTCATCCCCAAAAGGGTAAGGGATTTTCCTGAGCCCTGTGGAGTCCTAAAAAGCCCTGGGTTCCCAAATTCCTTTTGGCAAAATCCCTAAACTTTCCTTTGCCCCTTGAGCAGCACAGAGTTAAACGCTTAAAAAGGTGAGATCCGGGACTCCTCTTGAACTTTGACGGGAAAATCCCAAAATTTTTTTACTGAAAGGGGCCCTTTGTTCCCCCGCCCCCCCCAAGAACTTCCCTTTGGCCCTCCCAAGGGCCTCGAAGAGTTTTTGGGGAATTTTCCCTCTAACTCAACAAATCCCGGTCCGGACAAACACGATTTTTAAAAGGGGGGCCTCCCCCCCAAAACCGAAATTACCCCGGTCCCCCCCCCCCAACTCAAAAAAAAATAAAGATTTTCCCCCCAAAAAACAAAAGAGCCCCGTTTCCCCCGCACTGCATGCAAGCAATCCTGATCCCCATGAAACAGTAAGGACCCCTCGCTTCCCGAGGGGTTTTCCCGAAACCCCAAAAAACACTGTCCCAATAAAGGGGACCCAAGGTCAAAACCCAGCATCCCGAAGGGCCCCTTACCCAAATAAACCCGAGATGGCCCGATTCCCCTCCCCTTGCCCCAGGAAAACCCCCGCCCCCCAAAAAACACCCCGATTGGCTTGACTTTTCCCCCCCCCAAAACTCCAGATTCCCCGAAAACAAGGGCCCAAAACCCTAGGGGAATACCAAGAACAGAAGAAACCTCGGGGAAAAGTTTCCGGGGGGCCCAAAATTTGCCTAAGGGAGACCCTGATTGCCTGGTTTAAACCCCAAGACTATGCCAATTTTTCCAAAACCCCCCTTTAAAGGGAGGCTTCTTTCACAGAAGGTTAAGGGGGGGAACCAAGTTTCTGCCTAAAAGGGGAATAAAACCCCCCGAGAACCCCCTAAACCAAAGGGGAGGCCGGGTTTCCTTGCAGGGGCCCTTGAATACGGCTCCCCTTTTCATCTCACAAGGTAAGGGTTTTTCAGATTTCCCCTGTGGACCCCCTAGAAAAAGCCCTGGGCCCCCGACCCCTTTTTGAGAAGCCCACTTTTTTTGAAAAACCTCGACCCAAACCAGAGTTTCACGTTTCAAAAGTGACGATGCCTGACTCCCTTGAAAAATTAAACCAAAAATCCCAATACCCCCTTTGTTTCTGAAAAGGGGACCCTGGTCCCCCCGCCCCCTTTTCAAGAAGGTTCCCTTTTTTTGGCCCTCCAAGCCTCAAAGTTTTCCTGAATTCCACAAATTCAAAGGGAAGCCCCTAAATCCTGGACAAACCGATTTTAAAACCCTTCCCACCGAAAACCTGAGAAATTTTCCCCAGTCCCCCCCCAACTCGGAAAAAAATGAGACTTCCCCTAAAAAGGAAATAAGCCCGTTATTTCATTGCACGCATGCAGGCCCCCCCCCGTGTCCCCTAAAAAATGTAAGGGCCCCGCTTGCTTGATGGATCTCGAAAAATTCCCAAGAACACAGTCAAAAAGTGGGGAAAAAGGGGAAAAAAAAAAACCCCTGAGGCAACCACACCCCGAAGGAGCTCCTGTCCCCCCCAAATAAAATGGAGATGGGGGCCCGTTTTCCCCCCCCTTGCCCAAAGGCCAACCCCCCCCCCAAAAACCCCATTGGCTTGACTTTTTAAGGAAAACCCCAAAGGGGTTTCCCCCCAAGAAAAAGTCCAAAACCTAGGGGAAACCCCCAAATTTCAGCAAGCAACCGGGGAATGTTCCGGGCCCCCCAAAAATTTTGCCTGGAATGAAGCTGATTCCTGGCTTAAACTAAAAGATTTATCCCAACTTTCCCACAAGCCCTAAAGGGGAGGTTTTCCTCAGCAGTGGGTTTTGAGGGGGACCCTATTTGCTGCCTTTTGGGGAAAAATACAGAAAGCCCTGACTCAAAGGGGGGTTTTTCCGGGGGGTTTTGAATACAGCCCTCCCCTTAATCTCAAAAAGTGAACGGATGCCCTGAACCCCCTTGGAGCCCTAGAGAAACCCCCATTCCCCGACCCTTTCAAGGGAATCCCTCAAAAATCCCTTTTTGCCCAACCCGAGCGCAGCAGAGTTCACTGTTTCAAAAAGACGAAGCCGACCCAGAACATTGACAAATCCCAATTTCCCTGGCTCCGGGAAAAGGACCCGGGGTCTCCCCCTAAACCCAAAAGGCCCCTTTTGGGCCCTAAAAACCCGAAAATTTCCTGAGGTTCCCTCAAACTCAACGGGATCCTGACCCCTGGACAAACACAGTGTTGAAGGGCCATCCCCGCCTAATTCGAGAATTTTTCCCAGGTCCCCCCGGGCAATTTAAAAAAACAAAAGACTTCCCCCTAAAAGCGAGATGAGGCCCGTTTCCCCTCACGCTTTGCAGACCCAACCCCTGATCACCATGAAAATTAAGAGCCCGACTTGTTTGAGGGATCTCGAGACAACCCCTCAAGAAACTGTACAACAAAAAGGGGACATGATGTCACCCCCAAGCATTCCGAAGGAGCTCCATTTACCCCAAAAAATGGGAATGAGGCCAAATTCCCCGCCAAAACTCCAACCAAACCCCCTTTTCCCACAAACACGCCCAGTGGCTTGATTCTTTAGGAAATTTCCAAGGTTCCCGAGAACAACGTGCCAAGCCTAAAAAAACCCCAAGGTTCAAAAGAAACCGAAAAATTTTTTTCCGGGGATCAAATTTGGCCTGGAGTTGGAGCTTTTTTCCCGGGCTTAAAATAAAAGACGATGAAATTTTCCACAACCCTAAAGGGGGGCTTCTCTCAGCAGTAGGGGGAAAGGGGAAGGGCCCCCTAAATTTTCCTTTTCCCCAAGGGGAAATTTATACACCAGAAGCCCTACTCGAAAGGGGGCCGGGGTTTTTTCCAGTGGCTTGAATAACAGTTTCTTTCATCTAAAAATTTAAGGGGAATTTTCCAAACCCCCCCTTGGGGGTTTTCCAAAAAAAAGCCCTGGGTCCCCGATTTCCTTTTGGGGAATGCTCACATGCCTTTAAAACCCCTTTGACGGAACCAGAGTTCACCTTAAAAAGGTGAGATCCTGACTTTTCCTTGAAAAATTGGAAAAGGAACCCCAAATTTTTTTTTGGGGCTCCGGGAAAAGGGACCCGGGGTCCCCCTCACCTTGAAAGCCCCCTTTTGGGCCCGGCCAACCCTCGAAGAATTTGAGTTTCCCTCTAACTCAAAAAAGGGGCCCTTTAAAGTCCTGGACAAACACATTTTAAAAAATTCCCCCCCCGCCGTAACCGAAAAAAACCCGGGTCCCCACCCAACTCGGAAAAAAAGAAATTTTCCCCATAAAAGCGAGAGAGGCCCGTTTCCCCTCATGCATCCCGGGGACCCTTACCCCATAAAAACTGTAAGGACCCGATTTTGCTTGATGGATCTCGAAAATGTAAACACTGTCACAATAAAGGGACCCAAGGGTTCAAAACCGCACCCCGGAGGGAGTCCTGTACCCCAAATCAACCGAGATAAACCCCAAATTCCCTGCCTTTCCCCGTCCATCCCCGTTCCCCAAAAACCCCGTGTTTTGATTTTCCTTTAGGCAACCCCAGATTCCCCCGAGAAAAACGTCCCAAAACCTAGAGTAAAACCAAAAAAAAGGGGCCCCCCCTCGAGGAATCCCGGGCCCCAAATTGCCTGAGTTTGAAAAGCTGATTCCCTCCCTTAGACCAAAAGTTTCCAATTTTTCCCACCCCCCCCTTTCAAAGGAGCTTCTCTCAGCAAAGGTTGAGGGAGGGACCTGATTCTTTGCCTAAAAGGAATTTTAACCGAGAACCCTGACTCAAAAGGGGGGGGCCCGGGTTTTCCAATTCCCGTGGCTTGAATACGGCTTCCCTTTCATCTCACAAGGGGAAGGGAGCCCAGCCCCCTGTGGAGTCCCTAGAGAAAGCCCAACCCCCAACTTTTTTCGCCCAAAAAAGCCCCCACTTTCCTTTGGGACACCTCGAGGGAACCAGGTTTCACGTTTAAAAAAAGTTGCCCAAACCGACCCCTCTTAAAACATTGCGGGAACCCAAATCCCTGGGGTTTTCGGGAAAAGGGACCCGGGTCCCCGCCTCAAGAAATTTTCCCCTTGGGCCCCCTGAAAGGGCCTCGAAGAGTTTCCCAAAAGGTTTTTTTCCACCCCGAAACTCGACAAGACCCTAAAGTCCGGGACAAACCGATTGTTAAAACCTTCCCCCCGAAACCAGAGAAAACCCAAAGGCCCCCCCCAACTCGAGAAAAAAATAGACTTCCCCAAAAAGGGAAATAACCCAGATTCCCCGGCCTGAAAGAAAGGCAACCCCTTTGATCCCATGAAACATGTAAGGGGGCCCCGACTGTTTTGGAGGGACCCTCGAGCCCAATCCCAAAACACTGCCAAGTAAGAGGGACCCTGGGGTCATACCCCCCCCCAAAGGGGCTCCATGTACCCCAAATAAAACAGAGTTTGAGGCTTTTTTTCCCACCCCCTTGACTCCAAAGGCCAACCCCCGATCCCAAAAAACCCGACCAGGGCTTGATTAGTTTGGGAAACTCCAGATTTTCCCGGAGAAAAATTTTTGCCCATCCTAGAGGAATACCAATTTTCAGAAAAGGAGAAACCCCGAGGAATCCCCGGGGATTTCCAAATTGCCTGGAGATGACAGCTTTTGCCTGGCAAAAATCAAGATTAGGGCCAACTTTCCACAAGCCCCTCAACAGGACTTCTCTAAACAAAGTTGGGGGAGGGCCCCTGATTTCTTTTAAAAAAGGGGAAATATACCCCGAAAAGGCCCTGACTCGAAAGGGGCCGTTTTTTTTTCCATTGGCTTGAATAATGGCCCCCCCTTTTTCTCACAAAGTGAAGGGATGTCGGGTCCCCTGGGGTTTTTCCCTAGAGAAAGCCCTGGGCCCCAAAACTCCTTTCAAGGGAATCCTAAAACCTTTTGACCCCTCAAAGGGGCACCAGAGTTAAACTGTTTCAAAAGCGACGATGCCTGACTCCTTTTTGAAAAATTGACAGGAACCCCAATACCCCCTGTTTTCCAAAAAAGGGGCCCCCGGGGGGTCTCCCGCCTAAACCCTAAAGAAGTGTCCCTTTGGCCCTGCCAACCCTTCAAGAGATTCCGGGGGTTTCCCTCAAACTCGACAGGATCCTGACGTCCGGGGACAAACACAGTGTTGCGGGGCCAACCCCCCGTAACCGAAAAAATGCCCCCATCCCGCCGAAACTCGAGAAAAACCAGAGCCCTTTCCCTCTAAAAGGGAAATAAGCCCGATTCCCCTGCCGCAGGAAAGGAAAACCCCGTGATCCCCCATGAAACATTAAGGAGCCCCGACTTGCAAAAAGGATCTCGAGACAATCCTCAAAAAACACTGTCACAAAGAAGGGACCCGAGGTAAACCCCAGCCCCCCCAAAGGGCCCCATGTCCCCCAAACAAAGAAAATTGGCTCTTTCCCCAAACCCCCTTGACTCCAGACCCAACCCCGATCCCCAGCAAACACGACCATTGGCTTGACTTTTTAGGAAAACTCCAAGGTTCCCGGAAACCCAAGTGAAAGCCTAGGGGAAACCCTTTTTCAGCAGAGCAACTCGGGGAAGCCCCGTGGATTCCAAAAATTTTGCCTGGAGTTAACCCTTTTGCCTGGTTAATTCAAGACTTATCCCAAAACTTTCCACAACCCCCTCAACAGGGGGTTTTCCCTCTCAGCAGTGGGTTGTGAGGGAGGACCCTGAGTTTGCTGTTTTAAGGGGAAATATACACCGAAAACCCCTGACTCAAAAAGGGGGCCGGTTTTCCCTTTCATGGTTTTAAAAATACAGCCCCCCCCTTTTTTTCTCAAAAAGGGGGAAGGGATGCAAAAACCCCCTGGGGAGTCCCAAGAAAAACCCCTTTTTTTTCCCCGACCCTTTCAAGGAAAACCTCCCATCCCTTTTGCACCTCGGCCATGCAGAGTTCACTCTTCAAAAGCTGACGATCCCTGACTCCCCCTTGAACTTTGACAGAATCCCAAAAACCCTGTGGCCCCGGGAAAGGGGGCCCCCGGGGTCTCCCCCTCCCTTAAGAAGTTCCCCTTGGCCCTCCCCCAACCCTCGAAGAGATTCCTGAGGTGTCCCCTCGAAACCCGACGGGAAAGTCCTGACTCCTGGACAAACGGGGGTTTTTAAAGGGGCCCCCCCGCCGTAACTCGAAAAATTTTCGGGTCCCCGCCCAATCGAAAAAACCATAAAGACTTCCCCTCAAAGCAAATAAGGCCCGACCTTTCCACAAGCCCTCAAGAGGAGACTTCTCCTCAGCATTAGGTGTGAGGGAGGGACTCTGAGTTTGCTGCCTCAAGGGAAATATAAACCGAGAATCCCTGACTCGAAAGGAGGCTGGATTTCCTTTCAGTGTATTGAATACAGGCTTCTCTTTCATCTCACAAGTTGAAGGGATGTCTGAGTCCCTAGTGGAGTCCTTATAGAAAGCCCTAGGTCCCCGACTTCTTTCGACGGAAAGCATCACATGCCTTTGACACCTCGAGCGGCACGCAGAGTTCACTGCTTCAAAAGGTGACGAGGCCTGACACCTCTTGAACATTGACAGGAATCGCAATACCACTGGGGCTACTGGAAAGGGACGCTGGGTCTCCAGCGTCACCTCGAGAAGTATCCCTTTGGCCGTGCCAAGCCTCGAAGAGATTCCTGAGGTGTCCTTCATAAGTCGAGAGGTGTCCTGTCGTCGCTGGACAAACACAAGTGTTAAAATACCTTCCTCACCGTAACACGAGAATATACCCCAGGTCCCCACTGCAACTCGAGAAAAACCATGAGACTTCCCCATCAAAGCGAGATGAGGCCCGATTCCCCTGCACTGCATGCAGAGCAATCCCGTGATCCCCATGAAACATGTAAGGAGCCTCGACTTGCTTGATGGATCTCGAGAGTGTCCGCAAGAACACTGTCACAAGTAGAGTGGGACACTGAGGTCACACCAGCATCCCGAAGGAGCTCCATGTGTACCCAAATTAAACTCGAGATGAGTCTCGATTCCCCTGTCTTGACTCCAGAGCTATCCCCCGTTGCCCATCAAACACGACCAGTGGCTTGACTTCCTTTAGGCAACTCCAGAAGCTCCCCGAGAACAACGTGCCAAACCTAGAGGAATACCAAGTTCAGCAGAGCAACTCGAGGAATGCTCCGTGGACCCCAAATTGCCTGAAGATGAGAGTTATTTCTGGCATAGACTCAAGTGTATGCCAACTTTCCACAAGCCCCTCAAGAGAAGGCTTCTCTCAGCAGTAGGTGTGAGGGAGGGACCATGATTTTGCTGCTTCATGGGAGTATACACCGAGAAGCCCTGACACGAAAGTGGCCGGGTTTCCTTGCATTGGCTTGAATACTGGCTTCTCTTTCATCTCACAAGGTGAAGGGATGTCTGAGTCCCCTGTGGAGTCCCTAGAAAAAGCCCTAGGTCCCCGACTCCTTTAGACGGAATGCCTCACATTCCTTTGACACCTCGAGTGGAAAACACAGAGTTCACTGCTTCTAAATGTGACGATGCCTGACTCCCTTGAACATTGACAGGAATCCCAATATCCCTGGCTATTGGAAAGAAGCCTGGGTCTCCAGCCTCACCTTAAGAAGCGTTCCTTTGGCACTGCCAAGCCTCGAAGAGATTTGTGACGTATCCCTCATAACTCGACAGGAGTCCTGACGTCACTGGACAAACACGAGTGTTAAAATGCCTCCCCGCCGTAACACGAGAATGTAACTCCAGGTCCCCACTGCAACTCGAGAAAAGCCATGAGACTTTCCCCTCAAAGCGAGATGAGCCCCAATTCCCCTGCACTGCATGCAGAGCAATCCCCTGATCCCCATGAAACATGTAAGGAGCCTCGACTTGCTTGATGGATCTCGAGACAATCATCAAGAACACTGTCACAACTAGAGAGGGACACTGAGGTCACACCAGCATCCCGAAGGAGCTGCATGTACCCCAATTCAACACGAAATGAGGCTCGATTCCCATGCCTTGACTCCAGAGCCAACCCCCAATCCCCAGGAAACACGACCAGTGGCTTGACTTAGTTTAGGCAACTCCAGCGGTTCCCCGAGAAAAACGTGACAAGCCTAGAGGAACACCAAACTCAGCAGAGCAACTCGAGGAATGCTCCGTGGATCACAAATTGCCTGGAGTTGAGAGCTGATTGCCTGGCTTAGACTCAAAACGTATAACAACTTTCCACAAACCCCTCAAGGGGAGGCTTCTTTCAGCTGTAGTTGTGAGGGAGGGACTCTGAGTATACTGCCTGAAGTGGAATATACACCTAGAAGCCCTGACTCGAAAGAAGGACGGGTTTCCTTGCAGTGGGTTTAATAGAGGCTCCTCTTTAATCTCACAAGGTGAAGGGATGTCTGAGTCCCCTGTGGAGTCCCTAGAGAAAGCCCTAGGTCCCCGACTCCTTTCGGCGCAATGCCTCACATTCCTTTGACACATTGAGCATAACACAGGGTTCACTACTTCAAAATGTGACGATGCCTGACTGCTCTTGAACATTGACAGGAATCCCAATATCCCTTTGCCTAATGGAAAGTGACCCTGGGTCTCCAGCCTCACCTCAAGAAGCATCCCTTTGGCCCTGCCAAGCCTCGAAGAGATTCCTGATGTGTCCCTCGTAACTCGACAGGAGTCCTGACATCGCTGGACAAACACGAGTGTTGAAGGGCCATCCCCGCCGTAACTCGAGAATATATTCCAGATCCTAGCCACAACTCGAGAAAAACCATGAGACGTCCCCCTCAAAGCAAAATAAGGCACGATTCCCCTGCACTGCAGGCAGAGCAATCCTGTGATCCCCATGAAACACGGAAGGAGCCCCGACATGCTTGATGGATCTCGAGACAGTCCGCAAGAACACTGTCACAAGTAGAGAGGGACCATGAGGTCACACCAGCATCGCAAAGGAGCTCCATGTTACCCAAATCAACTCGAGATGAGGCCCGATTCCCCTGCCTTGATTCCAGAGCCATCCCACATTCCCCATCAAACACGACCAGTGGCTTGACTTCATTTAGGCTCCTCCAGAGGTACTGGAGAACAACGTGCCAAGACTAGAGGAATCCCAATTTCAGCAGAGCAACTCGAGGAATGCTTCATGGACCGCAAATTGCCTGGAGTTGAGAGCTAATTGGCTGGCTTAGACTCAAGTCGTATGCCAGCTTTCCACAAGCCCCTCAAGAGGAGACTTCTCTCAGCATTAGGTGAGGGAGGGACTCTGAGTTTGCTCCCTCAAGGGAAATATAAACCGAGAATCCCTGACTCGAAAGGAGGCCGGATTTCCTTGCAGTGTATTGAATACAGGCTTCTCTTTCATCTCACAAGTTGAAGGGATGTCTGAGGCCCTAGTGGAGTTCCTATAGAAAGCCCTAGGTCCCCGACTTCTTTCGACGGAATGCATCACATGCCTTTGACACCTCAAGCGGCACGCAGAGTTCACTGCTTCAAAAGGTGACGAGGCCTGACTCCTCTTGAACATTGACAGGAATCGCAATACCACTGGGGCTACTGGAAAGGGACGCTGGGTCTCCAGCGTCACCTCGAGAAGCGTCCCTTTGGCCCTGCCAAGCCTCGAAGAGATTCCTGAGGTGTCCTTCATAAGTCGAGAGGTGTCCTGTCGTCGCTGGACAAACACAAGTGTTAAAATACCTTCCTCGCATAACACGAGAATATACCCCAGGTCCCCACTGCAACTCGAGAAAAACCATGAGACTTCCCCATCAAAGCGAGATGAGGCCCGATTCCCCTGCACTGCATGCAGAGCAATCCCGTGATCCCCATGAAACATGTAAGGAGCCTCGACTTGCTTGATGGATCTCGAGAGTGTCCGCAAGAACACTGTCACAAGTAGAGTGGGACACTGAGGTCACACCAGCATCCCGAAGGAGCTCTGTGTACCCCAAATTAACTCGAGATGAGTCCCGATTCCCCTTCCTTGACTCCAGAGCTATCCCCCCTTGCCCATCAAACACGACCAGTGGCTTGACTTCCTTTAGGCAACTCCAGAAGCTCCCCGAGAACAACGTGCCAAACCTAGAGGAATACCAAGTTCAGCAGAGCAACTCGAGGAATGCTCCGTGAACCCCACATTGCCTGAAGATGAGAGATGATTTCCTGGCATAGACTCAAGATGTATGCCAACTTTCCACAAGCACCTCAAGAGAAGGCTTCTCTCAGCAGTAGGTGTGAGGGAGGAACCATGATTTTGCTGCTTCATGGGGAATATACACCGAGAAGCCCTGATACGAAAGTTGGCTGGGTTTCCTTTCATTGGCTTGAATACTGGCTCCTCTTTCATCTCACAAGGTGAAGGGATGTCTGAGTCACCTGTGGAGTTCCTAGAAAAAGACCTAGGTCCCCGACTCCTTTAGACGGAATTCCTCACATTCCTTTGACACCTTGAGGAAAACACAGTGTTCACTGCTTCTAAATGTGACGATGCCTGAGTCTTCTTGAACATTGACAGGAATCCCAATATCCCTTTGGCTATTGGAAAGAGAGCCTGGGTCTCCAGCCTCACCTTGAGAAGCGTCCCTTTGGCCCTGCCAAGCCTCGAAGAGATTTCTGAGGTGTTCCTCGTAACTCGACAGGATTCCTGACGTCGCTGGACAAACATGAGTGTTGAAGGGCCATCCCCGCCGTAACTCGAGAATATACCACTGGTCCCTGCCACAACTCGAGAAAAACCATGAGACTTTCCCCTAAAGCGAAATGAGGCCCTATTCCCCTGCACTGCATGCAGAGCAATCCCGTGATCCCCATGAAACTTGTAGGGAGCCTCGACTTGCTTGATGGTTCTCGAGACAATCCGCAAGAACACTGTCACAAGTAGAGAGGGACACTGAGGTCACACCAGCATCCCGAAGGAGCACCATGTACCCCAAATCAACATGAGATGAGGGCCGATTCCCATGTCTTGACTCCAGAGCCAACCCCGATAACCAGCAAAAACGACCAGTGGCTTGACTTAGTTTAGGCAACTCCAGAGGTTTCCCCGCGAACAACGTGCCAAGCCTAGAGGAATACCAATTTCAGCAGAGCAACTCGAGGAATGCTCCATGGATCACAAATTGCCTGGAGTTGAGAGCTGATTGCCTGGTTAGACTCAAGACGTATGCCAACTTTCCACAAGCCAATCAACAGGAGCCTTCTCTCAGCTTTAGGTGTGAGGGAGGGACCCTGAGTTTGCTGCCTTAAGTGGAATATACACCGAAAAGCCCTGACTCAAAAGGTGGCCGGGTTTCCTTGCAGTGGCTTGAATACAGTCTCCTATTTATTCTCACAGGGTGAACGGATGTCTGAATCCCGTGTGGAGTCCCTAGAGATCGACCTAGTTCCACGACTCCTTTCAACGTAAAACCTCACATGCCTTTGGCACCTCGAGCGGCATGCAGAGTTCACTGCTTCAAAAGCTGACGATGCCTGACTCCTCTTGAACATTGACACGAATCCCAATATCCCTGTGGCTCCTGGAAAGGTACACTGGGTCTCCCGCCTCACCTTGAGTAGTGTCCCTTTGGCCCTGCCAAGCCTCGAAGAGATTCCTGATGTGTCCCTCGTAACTCGACAGGAGTCCTGACATCGCTGGACAAACACGAGTGTTCAAGGGCCATCCCCGCCGTAACTCGAGAATATATTCCAGATCCTCGCCACAACTCGAGAAAAACCATGAGACGTCCCCCTCAAAGCAAAATAAGGTACGATTCCCCTGCACTGCAGGCAGAGCAATCCCGTGATCCCCATGAAACACGGAAGGAGCCCCGACATGCTTGATGGATCTCGAGACAGTCCGCAAGAACACTGTCACAAGTAGAGAGGGACCATGAGGTCACACCAGCATCGCAAAGGAGCTCCTTGTTACCCAAATCAACTCGAGATGAGGCCCGATTCCCCTACCTTGAATCCAGAGCCATCCCCATTCCCCATCAAACACGACCAGTGGGTTGACTTCCTTTAGGCTACTCCAGAGGTACCGGAGAACAACGTGCCAAGACTAGAGGAATCCCAATTTCAGCAGAGCAACTCGAGGAATGCTTCATGGACCGCAAATTGCCTGGAGTTGAGAGCTAATTGGCTGGCTTAGACTCAAGTCGTATGCCAGCTTTCCACAAGCCCCTCAAGAGGAGACTTCTCTCAGCATTAGGTGTGAGGGAGGGACTCTGAGTTTGCTCCCTCAAGGGAAATATAAACCGAGAATCCCTGACTCGAAAGGAGGCCGGATTTCCTTGCAGTGTATTGAATACAGGCTTCTTTTTCATCTCACAAGTTGAAGGGATGTCTGAGTCCCTAGTGGAGTCCCTATAGAAAGCCCTAGGTCCCCGACTTCTTTCGACGGAATGCATCACATGCCTTTGACACCTCAAGCGGCACGCAGAGTTCACTGCTTCAAAAGGTGACGAGGCCTGACTCCTCTTGAACATTGACAGGAATCGCAGTACCACTGGGGCTACTGGAAAGGGACGCTGGGTCTCCAGCGTCACCTCGAGAAGCGTCCCTTTGGCCCTGCCAAGCCTCGAAGAGATTCCTGAGGTGTCCTTCATAAGTCGAGAGGTGTCCTGTCGTCGCTGGACAAACACAAGTGTTAAAATACCTTCCTCGCCGTAACACGAGAATATACCCCAGGTCCCCACTGCAACTCGAGAAAAACCATGAGACTTCCCCATCAAAGCGAGATGAGGCCCGATTCCCCTGCACTGCATGCAGAGCAATCCCGTGATTCTCATGAAACATGTAAGGAACCTCGACTTGCTTGATGGATCTCGAGAGTGTCCGCAAGAACACTGTCACAAGTAGAGTGGGACACTGAGGTCACACCAGCATCCCGAAGGAGCTCTGTGTACCCCAAATTAACTCGAGATGTGTCCCGATTCCCCTGCCTTGACTCCAGAGCTATCCCCCGTTGCCCATCAAACACGACCAGTGGCTTGACTTCCTTTAGGCCACTCCAGAGCTCCCCGAGAACAACGTGCCAAACCTAGAGGAATACCAAGTTCAGCAGAGCAACTCGAGGAATGCTCCGTGAACTCCACATTGCCTGAAGATGAGAGATGATTTCCTGGCATAGACTCAAGATGTATGCCAACTTTCCACAAGCCCCTCAAGAGAAGGCTTCTCTCAGCAGTACGTGTGAGGGAGGGACCATGATTTTGCTGCTTCATGGGGAATATACACCGAGAAGCCCTGACACGAAAGTTGGCCGGGTTTCCTTTCATTGGCTTGAATACTGGCTCCTCTTTCATCTCACAAGGTGAAGGGATGTCTGAGTCCCCTGTGGAGTCCCTAGAGAAAGCCCTAGGTCCCCGACTCCTTTCAACGTAAAACCTCACATGCCTTTGGCACCTCGAGCGGCATGCAGAGTTCACTGCTTCAGAAGCTGACGATGCTTGACTCCTCTTGAACATTGACAGGAATCCCAATATCCCTGTGGCTCCTGGAAAGGTACACTGGGTCTCCCGCCTCACCTTGAGTAGTGTCCCTTTGGCCCTGCCAAGCCTCGAAGAGATTCCTGATGTGTCCCTCGTAACTCGACAGGAGTCCTGACATCGCTGGACAAACACGAGTGTTGAAGGGCCATCCCCGCCGTAACTCGAGAATATATTCCAGATCCTCGCCACAACTCGAGAAAAACCATGAGACGTCCCCCTCAAAGCAAAATAAGGCACGATTCCCCTGCACTGCAGGCAGAGCAATCCCGTGATCCCCATGAAACACGGAAGGAGCCCCGACATTCTTCATGGATCTCGAGACAATTCGCAAGAACACTATCACAAGTAGAGAGGGACCATGAGGTCACACCAGCATCGCGAAGGAGCTCCATGTTACCCAAATCAACTCGAGATGAGGCCTGATTCCCCGGCCTTGATTCCAGAGCCATCCCACATTCCCCATCAAACACGAACAGTGGGTTGACTTCCTTTAGGCTACTCCAGAGGTACCGGAGAACAACGTTCCAAGCCTAGAGGAATCCCAATTTCAGCAGAGCAACTCGAGGAATGCTCCGTGGACCACAAATTGCCTGGAGTTGAGAGTTAATTGGCTGGCTTAGACTCAAGTCATATGCCAGCTTTCCACAAGCCCCTCAAGAGGAGACTTCTCTCAGCATTAGGTGTGAGGGAGGGACTCTGAGTTTGCTCCCTCAAGGGAAATATAAATCGAGAATCCCTGACTCGAAAGGAGGCCGGGTTTTCTTGCAGTGGTTTGAATACAGGCTTCTCTTTCATATCACAAGTTGAAGGGATGTCTGAGTCCCTAGTGGAGTCCCTATAGAAAGCCCTAGGTTCCTGACTTCTTTCGACGGAATGCATCACATGCCTTTGACACCTCGAGTGGAACGCAGAGTTCACTGCTTCAAAAGGTGATGATGCCTGACTCCCCTTGAACATTGACAGGAATCCCTATACCCCTGGGGCTACAGGAAAGCGAAGCTGCATCTCCCGCGTCACATCGAGAAGCGTCCCTTTGGCCCTACCAAGGCTCGAAGAGATTCCTGAGTTGTCCCTGGTAACTTGAGAGGAGTCCTGACATCGCTGGAAAAACACGATTATTGAAGGTGCATCCCCGCCATAACTCGAGAATATAACACAGGTCCCCACTGCAACTCGAGAAAAAGCCATGAGACTTTCCCCTCAAAGCGAGATGAGCCCCAATTCCCCTGCACTGCATGCAGAGCAATCCCCTGATCCCCATGAAACATGTAAGGAGCCTCGACTTGCTTGATGGATCTCGAGACAATCATCAAGAACACTGTCACAACTAGAGAGGGACACTGAGGTCACACCAGCATCCCGAAGGAGCTGCATGTACCCCAATTCAACACGAAATGAGGCTCGATTCCCATGCCTTGACTCCAGAGCCAACCCCCAATCCCCAGGAAACACGACCAGTGGTTGACTTAGTTTAGGCAACTCCAGCGGTTCCCCGAGAACAACGTGACAAGCCTAGAGGAACACCAAACTCAGCAGAGCAACTCGAGGAATGCTCCGTGGATCACAAATTGCCTGGAGTTGAGAGCTGATTGCCTGGCTTAGACTCAAAACGTATAACAACTTTCCACAAACCCCTCAAGGGGAGGCTTCTTTCAGCTGTAGTTGTGAGGGAGGGACTCTGAGTATACTGCCTGAAGTGGAATATACACCTAGAAGCCCTGACTCGAAAGAAGGACGGGTTTCCTTGCAGTGGGTTTAATAGAGGCTCCTCTTTAATCTCACAAGGTGAAGGGATGTCTGAGTCCCCTGTGGAGTCCCTAGAGAAAGCCCTAGGTCCCCGACTCCTTTCGGCGCAATGCCTCACATTCCTTTGACACATTGAGCATAACACAGGGTTCACTACTTCAAAATGTGACGATGCCTGACTGCTCTTGAACATTGACAGGAATCCCAATATCCCTTTGCCTAATGGAAAGTGACCCTGGGTCTCCAGCCTCACCTCAAGAAGCATCCCTTTGGCCCTGCCAAGCCTCGAAGAGATTCCTGATGTGTCCCTCGTAACTCGACAGGAGTCCTGACATCGCTGGACAAACACGAGTGTTGAAGGGCCATCCCCGCCGTAACTCGAGAATATATTCCAGATCCTAGCCACAACTCGAGAAAAACCATGAGACGTCCCCCTCAAAGCAAAATAAGGCACGATTCCCCTGCACTGCAGGCAGAGCAATCCTGTGATCCCCATGAAACACGGAAGGAGCCCCGACATGCTTGATGGATCTCGAGACAGTCCGCAAGAACACTGTCACAAGTAGAGAGGGACCATGAGGTCACACCAGCATCGCAAAGGAGCTCCATGTTACCCAAATCAACTCGAGATGAGGCCCGATTCCCCTGCCTTGATTCCAGAGCCATCCCACATTCCCCATCAAACACGACCAGTGGCTTGACTTCATTTAGGCTCCTCCAGAGGTACTGGAGAACAACGTGCCAAGACTAGAGGAATCCCAATTTCAGCAGAGCAACTCGAGGAATGCTTCATGGACCGCAAATTGCCTGGAGTTGAGAGCTAATTGGCTGGCTTAGACTCAAGTCGTATGCCAGCTTTCCACAAGCCCCTCAAGAGGAGACTTCTCTCAGCATTAGGTGTGAGGGAGGGACTCTGAGTTTGCTCCCTCAAGGGAAATATAAACCGAGAATCCCTGACTCGAAAGGAGGCCGGATTTCCTTGCAGTGTATTGAATACAGGCTTCTCTTTCATCTCACAAGTTGAAGGGATGTCTGAGGCCCTAGTGGAGTTCCTATAGAAAGCCCTAGGTCCCCGACTTCTTTCGACGGAATGCATCACATGCCTTTGACACCTCAAGCGGCACGCAGAGTTCACTGCTTCAAAAGGTGACGAGGCCTGACTCCTCTTGAACATTGACAGGAATCGCAATACCACTGGGGCTACTGGAAAGGGACGCTGGGTCTCCAGCGTCACCTCGAGAAGCGTCCCTTTGGCCCTGCCAAGCCTCGAAGAGATTCCTGAGGTGTCCTTCATAAGTCGAGAGGTGTCCTGTCGTCGCTGGACAAACACAAGTGTTAAAATACCTTCCTCGCATAACACGAGAATATACCCCAGGTCCCCACTGCAACTCGAGAAAAACCATGAGACTTCCCCATCAAAGCGAGATGAGGCCCGATTCCCCTGCACTGCATGCAGAGCAATCCCGTGATCCCCATGAAACATGTAAGGAGCCTCGACTTGCTTGATGGATCTCGAGAGTGTCCGCAAGAACACTGTCACAAGTAGAGTGGGACACTGAGGTCACACCAGCATCCCGAAGGAGCTCTGTGTACCCCAAATTAACTCGAGATGAGTCCCGATTCCCCTTCCTTGACTCCAGAGCTATCCCCCCTTGCCCATCAAACACGACCAGTGGCTTGACTTCCTTTAGGCAACTCCAGAAGCTCCCCGAGAACAACGTGCCAAACCTAGAGGAATACCAAGTTCAGCAGAGCAACTCGAGGAATGCTCCGTGAACCCCACATTGCCTGAAGATGAGAGATGATTTCCTGGCATAGACTCAAGATGTATGCCAACTTTCCACAAGCACCTCAAGAGAAGGCTTCTCTCAGCAGTAGGTGTGAGGGAGGAACCATGATTTTGCTGCTTCATGGGGAATATACACCGAGAAGCCCTGATACGAAAGTTGGCTGGGTTTCCTTTCATTGGCTTGAATACTGGCTCCTCTTTCATCTCACAAGGTGAAGGGATGTCTGAGTCACCTGTGGAGTTCCTAGAAAAAGACCTAGGTCCCCGACTCCTTTAGACGGAATTCCTCACATTCCTTTGACACCTTGAGGAAAACACAGTGTTCACTGCTTCTAAATGTGACGATGCCTGAGTCTTCTTGAACATTGACAGGAATCCCAATATCCCTTTGGCTATTGGAAAGAGAGCCTGGGTCTCCAGCCTCACCTTGAGAAGCGTCCCTTTGGCCCTGCCAAGCCTCGAAGAGATTTCTGAGGTGTTCCTCGTAACTCGACAGGATTCCTGACGTCGCTGGACAAACATGAGTGTTGAAGGGCCATCCCCGCCGTAACTCGAGAATATACCACTGGTCCCTGCCACAACTCGAGAAAAACCATGAGACTTTCCCCTAAAGCGAAATGAGGCCCTATTCCCCTGCACTGCATGCAGAGCAATCCCGTGATCCCCATGAAACTTGTAGGGAGCCTCGACTTGCTTGATGGTTCTCGAGACAATCCGCAAGAACACTGTCACAAGTAGAGAGGGACACTGAGGTCACACCAGCATCCCGAAGGAGCACCATGTACCCCAAATCAACATGAGATGAGGGCCGATTCCCATGTCTTGACTCCAGAGCCAACCCCGATAACCAGCAAAAACGACCAGTGGCTTGACTTAGTTTAGGCAACTCCAGAGGTTTCCCGCGAACAACGTGCCAAGCCTAGAGGAATACCAATTTCAGCAGAGCAACTCGAGGAATGCTCCATGGATCACAAATTGCCTGGAGTTGAGAGCTGATTGCCTGGTTAGACTCAAGACGTATGCCAACTTTCCACAAGCCAATCAACAGGAGCCTTCTCTCAGCTTTAGGTGTGAGGGAGGGACCCTGAGTTTGCTGCCTTAAGTGGAATATACACCGAAAAGCCCTGACTCAAAAGGTGGCCGGGTTTCCTTGCAGTGGCTTGAATACAGTCTCCTATTTATTCTCACAGGGTGAACGGATGTCTGAATCCCGTGGAGTCCCTAGAGATCGACCTAGTTCCACGACTCCTTTCAACGTAAAACCTCACATGCCTTTGGCACCTCGAGCGGCATGCAGAGTTCACTGCTTCAAAAGCTGACGATGCCTGACTCCTCTTGAACATTGACACGAATCCCAATATCCCTGTGGCTCCTGGAAAGGTACACTGGGTCTCCCGCCTCACCTTGAGTAGTGTCCCTTTGGCCCTGCCAAGCCTCGAAGAGATTCCTGATGTGTCCCTCGTAACTCGACAGGAGTCCTGACATCGCTGGACAAACACGAGTGTTCAAGGGCCATCCCCGCCGTAACTCGAGAATATATTCCAGATCCTCGCCACAACTCGAGAAAAACCATGAGACGTCCCCCTCAAAGCAAAATAAGGTACGATTCCCCTGCACTGCAGGCAGAGCAATCCCGTGATCCCCATGAAACACGGAAGGAGCCCCGACATGCTTGATGGATCTCGAGACAGTCCGCAAGAACACTGTCACAAGTAGAGAGGGACCATGAGGTCACACCAGCATCGCAAAGGAGCTCCTTGTTACCCAAATCAACTCGAGATGAGGCCCGATTCCCCTACCTTGAATCCAGAGCCATCCCACATTCCCCATCAAACACGACCAGTGGGTTGACTTCCTTTAGGCTACTCCAGAGGTACCGGAGAACAACGTGCCAAGACTAGAGGAATCCCAATTTCAGCAGAGCAACTCGAGGAATGCTTCATGGACCGCAAATTGCCTGGAGTTGAGAGCTAATTGGCTGGCTTAGACTCAAGTCGTATGCCAGCTTTCCACAAGCCCCTCAAGAGGAGACTTCTCTCAGCATTAGGTGTGAGGGAGGGACTCTGAGTTTGCTCCCTCAAGGGAAATATAAACCGAGAATCCCTGACTCGAAAGGAGGCCGGATTTCCTTGCAGTGTATTGAATACAGGCTTCTTTTTCATCTCACAAGTTGAAGGGATGTCTGAGTCCCTAGTGGAGTCCCTATAGAAAGCCCTAGGTCCCCGACTTCTTTCGACGGAATGCATCACATGCCTTTGACACCTCAAGCGGCACGCAGAGTTCACTGCTTCAAAAGGTGACGAGGCCTGACTCCTCTTGAACATTGACAGGAATCGCAGTACCACTGGGGCTACTGGAAAGGGACGCTGGGTCTCCAGCGTCACCTCGAGAAGCGTCCCTTTGGCCCTGCCAAGCCTCGAAGAGATTCCTGAGGTGTCCTTCATAAGTCGAGAGGTGTCCTGTCGTCGCTGGACAAACACAAGTGTTAAAATACCTTCCTCGCCGTAACACGAGAATATACCCCAGGTCCCCACTGCAACTCGAGAAAAACCATGAGACTTCCCCATCAAAGCGAGATGAGGCCCGATTCCCCTGCACTGCATGCAGAGCAATCCCGTGATTCTCATGAAACATGTAAGGAACCTCGACTTGCTTGATGGATCTCGAGAGTGTCCGCAAGAACACTGTCACAAGTAGAGTGGGACACTGAGGTCACACCAGCATCCCGAAGGAGCTCTGTGTACCCCAAATTAACTCGAGATGTGTCCCGATTCCCCTGCCTTGACTCCAGAGCTATCCCCCGTTGCCCATCAAACACGACCAGTGGCTTGACTTCCTTTAGGCCACTCCAGAAGCTCCCCGAGAACAACGTGCCAAACCTAGAGGAATACCAAGTTCAGCAGAGCAACTCGAGGAATGCTCCGTGAACTCCACATTGCCTGAAGATGAGAGATGATTTCCTGGCATAGACTCAAGATGTATGCCAACTTTCCACAAGCCCCTCAAGAGAAGGCTTCTCTCAGCAGTAGTGTGAGGGAGGGACCATGATTTTGCTGCTTCATGGGGAATATACACCGAGAAGCCCTGACACGAAAGTTGGCCGGGTTTCCTTTCATTGGCTTGAATACTGGCTCCTCTTTCATCTCACAAGGTGAAGGGATGTCTGAGTCCCCTGTGGAGTCCCTAGAGAAAGCCCTAGGTCCCCGACTCCTTTCAACGTAAAACCTCACATGCCTTTGGCACCTCGAGCGGCATGCAGAGTTCACTGCTTCAGAAGCTGACGATGCTTGACTCCTCTTGAACATTGACAGGAATCCCAATATCCCTGTGGCTCCTGGAAAGGTACACTGGGTCTCCCGCCTCACCTTGAGTAGTGTCCCTTTGGCCCTGCCAAGCCTCGAAGAGATTCCTGATGTGTCCCTCGTAACTCGACAGGAGTCCTGACATCGCTGGACAAACACGAGTGTTGAAGGGCCATCCCCGCCGTAACTCGAGAATATATTCCAGATCCTCGCCACAACTCGAGAAAAACCATGAGACGTCCCCCTCAAAGCAAAATAAGGCACGATTCCCCTGCACTGCAGGCAGAGCAATCCCGTGATCCCCATGAAACACGGAAGGAGCCCCGACATTCTTCATGGATCTCGAGACAATTCGCAAGAACACTATCACAAGTAGAGAGGGACCATGAGGTCACACCAGCATCGCGAAGGAGCTCCATGTTACCCAAATCAACTCGAGATGAGGCCTGATTCCCCGGCCTTGATTCCAGAGCCATCCCACATTCCCCATCAAACACGAACAGTGGGTTGACTTCCTTTAGGCTACTCCAGAGGTACCGGAGAACAACGTTCCAAGCCTAGAGGAATCCCAATTTCAGCAGAGCAACTCGAGGAATGCTCCGTGGACCACAAATTGCCTGGAGTTGAGAGTTAATTGGCTGGCTTAGACTCAAGTCATATGCCAGCTTTCCACAAGCCCCTCAAGAGGAGACTTCTCTCAGCATTAGGTGTGAGGGAGGGACTCTGAGTTTGCTCCCTCAAGGGAAATATAAATCGAGAATCCCTGACTCGAAAGGAGGCCGGGTTTTCTTGCAGTGGTTTGAATACAGGCTTCTCTTTCATATCACAAGTTGAAGGGATGTCTGAGTCCCTAGTGGAGTCCCTATAGAAAGCCCTAGGTTCCTGACTTCTTTCGACGGAATGCATCACATGCCTTTGACACCTCGAGTGGAACGCAGAGTTCACTGCTTCAAAAGGTGATGATGCCTGACTCCCCTTGAACATTGACAGGAATCCCTATACCCCTGGGGCTACAGGAAAGCGAAGCTGCATCTCCCGCGTCACATCGAGAAGCGTCCCTTTGGCCCTACCAAGGCTCGAAGAGATTCCTGAGTTGTCCCTGGTAACTTGAGAGGAGTCCTGACATCGCTGGAAAAACACGATTATTGAAGGTGCATCCCCGCCATAACTCGAGAATATAACACAGGTCCCCACTGCAACTCGAGAAAAGCCATGAGACTTTCCCCTCAAAGCGAGATGAGCCCCAATTCCCCTGCACTGCATGCAGAGCAATCCCCTGATCCCCATGAAACATGTAAGGAGCCTCGACTTGCTTGATGGATCTCGAGACAATCATCAAGAACACTGTCACAACTAGAGAGGGACACTGAGGTCACACCAGCATCCCGAAGGAGCTGCATGTACCCCAATTCAACACGAAATGAGGCTCGATTCCCATGCCTTGACTCCAGAGCCAACCCCCAATCCCCAGGAAACACGACCAGTGGCTTGACTTAGTTTAGGCAACTCCAGCGGTTCCCCGAGAACAACGTGACAAGCCTAGAGGAACACCAAACTCAGCAGAGCAACTCGAGGAATGCTCCGTGGATCACAAATTGCCTGGAGTTGAGAGCTGATTGCCTGGCTTAGACTCAAAACGTATAACAACTTTCCACAAACCCCTCAAGGGGAGGCTTCTTTCAGCTGTAGTTGTGAGGGAGGGACTCTGAGTATACTGCCTGAAGTGGAATATACACCTAGAAGCCCTGACTCGAAAGAAGGACGGGTTTCCTTGCAGTGGGTTTAATAGAGGCTCCTCTTTAATCTCACAAGGTGAAGGGATGTCTGAGTCCCCTGTGGAGTCCCTAGAGAAAGCCCTAGGTCCCCGACTCCTTTCGGCGCAATGCCTCACATTCCTTTGACACATTGAGCATAACACAGGGTTCACTACTTCAAAATGTGACGATGCCTGACTGCTCTTGAACATTGACAGGAATCCCAATATCCCTTTGCCTAATGGAAAGTGACCCTGGGTCTCCAGCCTCACCTCAAGAAGCATCCCTTTGGCCCTGCCAAGCCTCGAAGAGATTCCTGATGTGTCCCTCGTAACTCGACAGGAGTCCTGACATCGCTGGACAAACACGAGTGTTGAAGGGCCATCCCCGCCGTAACTCGAGAATATATTCCAGATCCTAGCCACAACTCGAGAAAAACCATGAGACGTCCCCCTCAAAGCAAAATAAGGCACGATTCCCCTGCACTGCAGGCAGAGCAATCCTGTGATCCCCATGAAACACGGAAGGAGCCCCGACATGCTTGATGGATCTCGAGACAGTCCGCAAGAACACTGTCACAAGTAGAGAGGGACCATGAGGTCACACCAGCATCGCAAAGGAGCTCCATGTTACCCAAATCAACTCGAGATGAGGCCCGATTCCCCTGCCTTGATTCCAGAGCCATCCCCATTCCCCATCAAACACGACCAGTGGCTTGACTTCATTTAGGCTCCTCCAGAGGTACTGGAGAACAACGTGCCAAGACTAGAGGAATCCCAATTTCAGCAGAGCAACTCGAGGAATGCTTCATGGACCGCAAATTGCCTGGAGTTGAGAGCTAATTGGCTGGCTTAGACTCAAGTCGTATGCCAGCTTTCCACAAGCCCCTCAAGAGGAGACTTCTCTCAGCATTAGGTGTGAGGGAGGGACTCTGAGTTTGCTCCCTCAAGGGAAATATAAACCGAGAATCCCTGACTCGAAAGGAGGCCGGATTTCCTTGCAGTGTATTGAATACAGGCTTCTCTTTCATCTCACAAGTTGAAGGGATGTCTGAGGCCCTAGTGGAGTTCCTATAGAAAGCCCTAGGTCCCCGACTTCTTTCGACGGAATGCATCACATGCCTTTGACACCTCAAGCGGCACGCAGAGTTCACTGCTTCAAAAGGTGACGAGGCCTGACTCCTCTTGAACATTGACAGGAATCGCAATACCACTGGGGCTACTGGAAAGGGACGCTGGGTCTCCAGCGTCACCTCGAGAAGCGTCCCTTTGGCCCTGCCAAGCCTCGAAGAGATTCCTGAGGTGTCCTTCGTAAGTCGAGAGGAGTCCTGTCGTCGCTGGACAAACACAAGTGTTAAAATACCTTCCTCGCATAACACGAGAATATACCCCAGGTCCCCACTGCAACTCGAGAAAAACCATGAGACTTCCCCATCAAAGCGAGATGAGGCCCGATTCCCCTGCACTGCATGCAGAGCAATCCCGTGATCCCCATGAAACATGTAAGGAGCCTCGACTTGCTTGATGGATCTCGAGAGTCCGCAAGAACACTGTCACAAGTAGAGTGGGACACTGAGGTCACACCAGCATCCCGAAGGAGCTCTGTGTACCCCAAATTAACTCGAGATGAGTCCCGATTCCCCTTCCTTGACTCCAGAGCTATCCCCCCTTGCCCATCAAACACGACCAGTGGCTTGACTTCCTTTAGGTAACTCCAGAAGCTCCCCGAGAACAACGTGCCAAACCTAGAGGAATACCAAGTTCAGCAGAGCAACTCGAGGAATGCTCCGTGAACCCCACATTGCCTGAAGATGAGAGATGATTTCCTGGCATAGACTCAAGATGTATGCCAACTTTCCACAAGCACCTCAAGAGAGGCTTCTCTCAGCAGTAGGTGTGAGGGAGGAACCATGATTTTGCTGCTTCATGGGGAATATACACCGAGAAGCCCTGATACGAAAGTTGGCTGGGTTTCCTTTCATTGGCTTGAATACTGGCTCCTCTTTCATCTCACAAGGTGAAGGGATGTCTGAGTCACCTGTGGAGTCCTAGAAAAAGACCTAGGTCCCCGACTCCTTTAGACGGAATTCCTCACATTCCTTTGACACCTTGAGGAAAACACAGTGTTCACTGCTTCTAAATGTGACGATGCCTGAGTCTTCTTGAACATTGACAGGAATCCCAATATCCCTTTGGCTATTGGAAAGAGAGCCTGGGTCTCCAGCCTCACCTTGAGAAGCGTCCCTTTGGCCCTGCCAAGCCTCGAAGAGATTCTGAGGTGTTCCTCGTAACTCGACAGGATTCCTGACGTCGCTGGACAAACATGAGTGTTGAAGGGCCATCCCCGCCGTAACTCGAGAATATACCA
>JAJLRB010001041.1:0-68709 GCA_020976825.1 Odocoileus hemionus
TTTGACACCTCGAGCGGCACACAGAGTTCACTGCTTCAAAAGGTGACGATGCCTGACTCCTCTTGAACATTGACAGGAATCCCAATATCCCTGTGGCTAATGTAAAGGTACCCTGGGTTTCCCTCCTCACCTCGAGATGCGTCGCTTTGGCCCTGCCAATCCTCGAAGAGATTCCTGAAGTGTCCCTCGTAACTCGACAGGAGTCCTGATGTCACTGAACAAACACGAATGTTGAAGGGCCATCCCCGACGTACGTCGAGAATATACCACAGGTTCCCGCCGCAACTCGAGAAAAACCATGAGACTTCCCTCTCAAAGCGAGATGAGGCCCCGATTCCCCTGCACTGCATGCAGAGCAATCCCGTGATCCCCAAGAATCATGTAAGGAGCCTCGACGTGCTTGATGGATCTCGAGACAATTCGCAAGAACACTGTCAAATGTAGAGAGGGACCCTGAGGTCACACCAGCATCACGAAGTAGCTCCATGTACCCCAAATCAACTCGAGATGAGGCCCGATTCCCCTGCCTTGACTCCAGAGCCATCCCGCGTTCCCTATCACACACGACCAGTGGCTTGACTTCCTTTAGGCAACTCCAGAGGTTCCCCGAGAATAACGTGCCAAACCTAGAGGAATACCTTGTTCAGCAGAGCATCACGAGGAATGTTCCATGGACGCCAAATTGCCTAGAGATGAGAGCTGATTGCCTGACTTAGACTCAAGACGTATGCCAATTTCCAACAAGCCCCTCAAGAGGAGGCTTCTCTCAGCAGTAGGTGTGAGGGAGGGACCCTGAGTTTGCTGTCTCAAGCTGAATATACACTGAAAAGCCATGACTCGAAAGGAGGCCGGGTTTCCTTGCAGTGGCTTGAATACAGGCTCCTCTTTTATCTCACAATGTGAAGGGATGACTGAATCCCCTGTGGAGTCCCTAGAGAAAGCCCTAGGTCACCGACTACTTTCGACGGAATGCCTCACATGCCTTTGACACCTCGAGAGGCACGCAGAGTTCACTGCTTTAAAAGGTGATGATGCCTGACTCTTCTTGAACATTTGCAGGAATGCCAATATCCCTGTGGCTACTGGAAGGGAGACTGGGTCTCACGCCTCACCTTGAGAAGAGACCCTTTGGCCCTGCCAAGCCTCGCAGATATTCCTGATGTGTCCCTCGTAACTCAACAGGAGTCCTTACGTCGCTGGACAAACACGAGTTTTGAAGGGCCATCCCCGCCGTAACTAGAGAGTATAACCCAGGACCCCGCCGCAACTCGAGATAAGCCATAAGACTTCACCCTCAAAGCGAGATGAGGCCCGATTCCCCTGCACTGCATGCCGAGCAATCCCGTGATCCCCATGAAACATGTAAGGAGACTCGACTTTTTTGATGGATCTCGAGACAATCCGCAGGAACACTGTCACAATTATAGAGGGACCCTGAGTTCACAACGGCATCGTGATGGAGATCCATGTACCCCAAATCACCTCGAGATGAGGCCCGATTCCTCTGTCTTTACTCCAGAGCCATCCCCAGATCCCCAGCAAACACGACCCGTGGTTTGAGTTCATTTAGGCAACTCCAGATTTTCCCCGAGAAAAACGTGCCAAGCCTAGAGGAGCACCAGGTTCAGCAGAGCAACTCGACGAATGCTCCATGGCCCGCAAATTGCCTGGAGATGAGAGCTGATTGCCTGGCTTAGACACAAGAAGGATGCCTACTTTCCACAAGCCCCTCTAGCGAAGGCTTCTCTCATCAGTAGGTGTTAGGAAGGGACCTGAGTTTGCTGCCTCAAGTGGAATATACACCGAGAAGCCCTGACTCGAAAGGAGGCCGGGTTTTCCTTGCATTGGCTTGAATACTGGCTCCTCTTTCATCTCACAAGGTGAAAGGATGTCTGAGTCCCCTGTGGAGTCCCTAGAGAAAGACCTAGGTCCCCGACTCCTTTAGAGGGAATGCCTCACATTCCTTTGACACCTTGAGGGGAACACAGAGTTCACTGCTTCAAAATGTGACGATGCCTGACTCCTCTTGAACATTGACAGGAATCCCAATACCGCTTTGGCTATTGGAAAAGGACCCTGGGTCACCAGCCTAACATTGAGAACAGTCCCTTTGGCCCTGCCAAGCCTCGAAGAGTTTCCTGAGGGGTTTCTCCTAACTCGACAGGAGTCCTGACTCCGCTGGACAAACACGAGTGTTGAAGGGCCATCCCCGCCGTAACTCGAGAATATACCGCAGTCTCCGGCGCAACTAGAGAAAAATAATAAGACTTCCCCCTCAAAGCAAGATGAGGCCCGATTCCCCTGCACTGCACGCAGAGCAATCCCGTGATCCCCAATGAAACACGTAAGGAGCCCCGACATGCTTGATGGATCTCGAGAAAATCTACAAGAACACTGTCACAAGTAGAGAGGGACCCTGAGGTCACGCCAGCATCGCGAAGGAGCTCCATGTTATCCAAATCAACTCGAGATGAGGCCCGATTCCCCTGCCTTGATTCCAGAGCCATCCCACATTCCCCATCAAACACGACCAGTGGCTTGACTTCCTTTAGGCTACTCCAGAGGTACCCGAGAACAACGTGCCAAGCCTAGAGGAATCCCATTTTCAGCAGAGCAACTTGAGGAATGCTCCGTGGACCGCAAATTGCCTGGAGTTGAGAGCTGATTGCCTGGCTTAGATTCAAGTCGTATGCCAGCTTTCCACAAGCCCCTCAAGGGGAGACATCTCTCAGCAGTAGGTGTGAGGGAGGGACCCTGAATTTCTTGCCTCAAGGTGAATATAAACCGAGAAGCCCTGACTCGAAAGGAGGCCGGGTTTCCTTGCAGTGGCTTGAATACACGCTCCTCTTTCATCTCACGAGTTGAAGGGATGTCTGAGTCCCCTGTGGAGTCCCTATAGAAAGCCCTAGGTTCCCGACTCCTTTTGACGGAAAGCATCACATGCCTTTGACACCTCGAGTGGAACGCAGAGTTCACTGCTTCAAAAGGTGACGATGCCTGACTTCTCTTGAACATTGACAGGAATCCCAATACCCCTGGGGCTACAGGAAAGGGACGCTGGGTCTCCCGAGTCACCTCGAGAAGCGGCCCTTTGGCCCTGCCAAGCCTCGAAGAGATTCCTGAGGTGTCCCTTATAACTCGACAGGAGTCCTGACGTCGCTGGACAAACACGAGTGTTAAAATGCCTTCCCCACCGTAACACGAGAATATACCCTAGGTCCCCACCGCAACTCGAGAAAAACCATGAGACGTCCCCCTCAAGGCAAAATAAGGCACGATTCCATTGCCCTGCACGCAGAGCAATCCCGTGATCCCCATGAAACATGTAAGGAGCCCCGACATGCTTGATGGATCTCGAGACAATCCGCGAAAACACTGTCACAAGTAGAGAGGGACACTGAGGTCACACCAGCATCACGAAGGAGCTCCATGTACACCAAATCAACTCGAGATGAGGCCCGATTCCCCTGCCCTGACTCCAGAGCCATCCCCCGTTCCTCAGAAAACATGACCAGTGGCTTGACTTCCTTTAGGCTACTCCAGAGGTACCCGAGAACAACGTGCCAAGCCTAGAGGAATCCCAATTTCAGCAGAGCAACTCGAGGAATGCTCCGTGGACGGCAAATTGCCTGGAATTGAGAGCTGATTGCCTGGCTTAGACTCAAGTCGTATGCAAGCTTTCCACAAGCCCCTCAAGGGGAGACTTCTCTCAGCAGTAGGTGTGAGGGAGAGACCCTGAGTTTGCTGCCTCAAGGGGAATATAAACCAAGAAGCCCTGACTCGAAAGGAGGCTGGGTTTCCTTGCAGTGGCTTGAATACAGGCTCCTCTTTCATCTCACATGGTGAAGGGATGTCTGAGTCCCCTGTGGGAGTCCCTATAGAAAGTCCTAGGTCCCCGACTCCTTTCGACGGAATGCCTCACATGACTCTGACACCTCGAGAGGCACGCAGAGTTCACTGCTTCAAAATTTGACGATGCCTGACTCTTCTTGAACATTGGCAGGAAACCCAATACCCCTGGGGCTACTGGAAAGGGACGCTGAGTCTCCAGCGTCACCTCGAGAAGCGTCCCTTTGGCCCTGCCAAGCCTTGAAGAGATTCTTGAGGTGTCCCTCGTTACTCGAGAGGAGTCCTGACGTCGCTGGACAAACACGATTTTTGAAGGTGCATCCCCGCCATAACTCGAGAATATACCACAGGTCCCCACCGCAACTCGAGAAAAACCATGAGACTTCCCCCCTCAAAGCGAGATGAGCCCCAATTCCCCTGCTCTGCATGCAGAGCAACCCCGTGATCCCCATGAAATATATAAGGAGCCTCGACTTGCTTGATGGATCTCGAGACAATCCTCAAGAACACTGTCACAACTAGAGAGGGACACTGAGGTCACTCCAGCATCCCGAAGGAGCTCCAGGTACCCCAAATCAACACGAGATGAGACTCGATTCCCATGCCTTGACTCCAGAGACAACCCCCAATCCCCAGGAAATACGACCAGTGGCTTGACTTAGTTAAGGCAACTCCAGCCGTTCCCCGAGAACAACGTGACAAGCCTAGAGGAATACCAAGTTCAGCAGAGCAATTCGAGGAATGCACCGTGAACACCACATTGCCTGGAGATGAGAGATGATTTCCTGGCTCAGATTCAAGACGTATGCCAACTTTCCACAAGCCCCTCAAGAGAAGGCTTCTCTCAGCAGAAGGTGTGAGGGAGGGACCATGATTTTGCTGCCTCAAGTGGAATATACACCGAAAAGCCCTGACTCGAAACAAGGCCGGGTTTCCTTGCATTAGCTTGAATACTGGCTCCTCTTTCATCTCACAAGGTGAAGGGATGTCTGAGTCCCCTGTGGAGTCCCTAGAGAAAGCCCTAGGTCCCTGACTCCTTTCGACGGAATGCCTCACATTCCTTTGACACCTTGAGGGGAACACAGATTTCACTGCTTCAAAATGTGACGATGCCTGACTCCTCTTGAACATTGACAGGAATACCAATGTCGCTTTGTCTATTGGAAAGGGACCCTGGGTCTCCAGCCTCACCTTGAGAAGCGTCCCTTTGGCCCTACCAAGCCTCGAAGAGATTCCTGAGGTGTCCCTCATAACTCGAGAGGTGTTCTGTCGTCGCTGGACAAACATGAGTGTTAAAATGCCTTTCACGCCATAACACGAGAATATATCCCAGGTCCCCACCGCAACTCGAGAAAAACCATGAGACTTCCCCATCAAAGCGAGATGAGGCCCGATTCCCCTGCACTGCATGCAGAGCAATCCCGTGATCCCCAAGAAATATGTAAGGAGCCTCGACTTTCTTGATGGATCTCGAGACAATCGCAGGAACACTGTCACAAGTATAGAGGGACCCTGAGTTCACAACGGCATCGTGATGGAGATCCATGTACCCCAAATCAACTCGAGATGATGCCCGAATCCTCTGTCTTTACTCCAGAGGCATCCCCAGATCCCCAGCAAACACGACCCGTGGTTTGACTTCCTTTAGGCAACTCCAGATTTTCCCCGAGAAAAACGTGCCAAGCCTAGAGGAACACCAGGTTCAGATAGGCAACTCGACGAATGCTCTGGGGACCGCAAATTGCCTGGAGATGAGAGCTGATTGCCTGCCTTAGACTCAAGACCTATGCCAACTTTCCACAAGCCCCTCAAGTGGAGGCTTCTCTCAGCAGTAGGTATGAGGGAGGGACCCAGAGTTTATTGCCTTAAGTGGAATATACACCGAGAATCCCTGACTCGAAAGGAGGCCGGGTTTCCTTGCCGTGGCTTGAATACAGCCTTCTCTTTCATCTCACAAGGTGAAGGGATGTCTGAGTCCCCTGTGGAGTCCCTAGAGAAAGCCCTAGTTCCCAGACTCCTTTCGACGGAATGCCTCACATGCCTTTGAAACCTCGAGGGGCACGCAGAGTTCACAGCTTCAAAAGGTGACGATGCCTGACTCCTCTTGAACATTGACAGGAATCCCAAAATCCCTGTGGCTACTGGTAAGGGACCCTGGGTCTCCCGCCTCACTTTGAGAAGCGTCCCGTTGGCCCTGTCAAGCCTCGAAGAGATTCCTGAGGTGTCCCTCGCAACTCGACAGCAGTCCTGACGTCGCTGGACAAGCACGAGCTTTGAAGGGCCATCCCCGTTGCAACTCGAGAATATACCCCAGGTCCCCACTGCAACTCGAGAAAAACATTGAGACTTCCCCCTCAAAGGGAGATGAGGCCCGATTCCCCTGCACTGCATGCAGAGCAATCCCGTGATTCCCATGAAACATGTAAGGAGCCTCGACTTGCTTGATGGATCTCGAGACAATCCGCAAAAACACTGTCACAAGTATAGAGGGACACTGAGGTCATACCAGCGTCGTGAAGGATCTCCATGTACCCCATATCAACTGGAGATGAGACCCGATTCCCCTGCACTGACTCCAGAGCCATCACCCGTAACCCAGCAAAAACGACCAATGGCTTGACTTCCTTTAGGCAACTCCAGAGGTTCCCCGAGAACAGCGTGTCAAGCCTAGAAGAATACCAAGTTCAGCAGAGCAATTCGAGGAATGCTCCGTGGACACAAAATTGCCTGGAGATGAGAGCTGATTGCCTGGCGTAGACTCAAGACGTATGCCAACTTTCCAAAAGCCCCTCAAGAGGAGGCTTCTCTCAGCAGGAGGTGTGAGGGAGGGACCCTGAGTTTGCTGCCTTAAGTGAAATATACACCGAGAGGTCTGATTCGAAAGGTGGACGGGTTTCCTTGCAGTGGCTTGAATACAGTCTCCTCTTTCATTTCACAAGGTGAACGGATGTCTGAATCCCCTGTGGAGTCCCTAAAGAAAGCCCTAGGTCCCCGAGTCCTTTCAAGGGAATACCTCACATGCTTTTGACACCTCGAGCGGCACGCAGAGTTCACTGCTTCAAAAGCTGATGATGCCTGACTCCTCTTGAACATTGACAGGAATCCCAATATCCCTGTGGCTAATGTAAAGGTACCCTGGGTTTCCCTCCTCACCTCGAGATGCGTCGCTTTGGCCCTGCCAATCCTCGAAGAGATTCCTGAAGTGTCCCTCGTAACTCGACAGGAGTCCTGATGTCACTGAACAAACACGAATGTTGAAGGGCCATCCCCGACGTACGTCGAGAATATACCACAGGTTCCCGCCGCAACTCGAGAAAAACCATGAGACTTCCCTCTCAAAGCGAGATGAGGCCCGATTCCCCTGCACTGCATGCAGAGCAATCCCGTGATCCCCAAGAATCATGTAAGGAGCCTCGACGTGCTTGATGGATCTCGAGACAATTCGCAAGAACACTGTCAAATGTAGAGAGGGACCCTGAGGTCACACCAGCATCACGAAGTAGCTCCATGTACCCCAAATCAACTCGAGATGAGGCCCGATTCCCCTGCCTTGACTCCAGAGCCATCCCGCGTTCCCTATCACACACGACCAGTGGCTTGACTTCCTTTAGGCAACTCCAGAGGTTCCCCGAGAATAACGTGCCAAACCTAGAGGAATACCTTGTTCAGCAGAGCATCACGAGGAATGTTCCATGGACGCCAAATTGCCTAGAGATGAGAGCTGATTGCCTGACTTAGACTCAAGACGTATGCCAATTTCCAACAAGCCCCTCAAGAGGAGGCTTCTCTCAGCAGTAGGTGTGAGGGAGGGACCCTGAGTTTGCTGTCTCAAGCTGAATATACACTGAAAAGCCATGACTCGAAAGGAGGCCGGGTTTCCTTGCAGTGGCTTGAATACAGGCTCCTCTTTTATCTCACAATGTGAAGGGATGACTGAATCCCCTGTGGAGTCCCTAGAGAAAGCCCTAGGTCACCGACTACTTTCGACGGAATGCCTCACATGCCTTTGACACCTCGAGAGGCACGCAGAGTTCACTGCTTTAAAAGGTGATGATGCCTGACTCTTCTTGAACATTTGCAGGAATGCCAATATCCCTGTGGCTACTGGAAGGGAGACTGGGTCTCACGCCTCACCTTGAGAAGAGACCCTTTGGCCCTGCCAAGCCTCGCAGATATTCCTGATGTGTCCCTCGTAACTCAACAGGAGTCCTTACGTCGCTGGACAAACACGAGTTTTGAAGGGCCATCCCCGCCGTAACTAGAGAGTATAACCCAGGACCCCGCCGCAACTCGAGATAAGCCATAAGACTTCACCCTCAAAGCGAGATGAGGCCCGATTCCCCTGCACTGCATGCCGAGCAATCCCGTGATCCCCATGAAACATGTAAGGAGACTCGACTTTTTTGATGGATCTCGAGACAATCCGCAGGAACACTGTCACAATTATAGAGGGACCCTGAGTTCACAACGGCATCGTGATGGAGATCCATGTACCCCAAATCACCTCGAGATGAGGCCCGATTCCTCTGTCTTTACTCCAGAGCCATCCCCAGATCCCCAGCAAACACGACCCGTGGTTTGAGTTCATTTAGGCAACTCCAGATTTTCCCCGAGAAAAACGTGCCAAGCCTAGAGGAGCACCAGGTTCAGCAGAGCAACTCGACGAATGCTCCATGGCCCGCAAATTGCCTGGAGATGAGAGCTGATTGCCTGGCTTAGACACAAGAAGGATGCCTACTTTCCACAAGCCCCTCTAGCGAAGGCTTCTCTCATCAGTAGGTGTTAGGAAGGGACCCTGAGTTTGCTGCCTCAAGTGGAATATACACCGAGAAGCCCTGACTCGAAAGGAGGCCGGGTTTCCTTGCATTGGCTTGAATACTGGCTCCTCTTTCATCTCACAAGGTGAAAGGATGTCTGAGTCCCCTGTGGAGTCCCTAGAGAAAGACCTAGGTCCCCGACTCCTTTAGAGGGAATGCCTCACATTCCTTTGACACCTTGAGGGGAACACAGAGTTCACTGCTTCAAAATGTGACGATGCCTGACTCCTCTTGAACATTGACAGGAATCCCAATACCGCTTTGGCTATTGGAAAAGGACCCTGGGTCACCAGCCTAACATTGAGAACAGTCCCTTTGGCCCTGCCAAGCCTCGAAGAGTTTCCTGAGGGGTTTCTCCTAACTCGACAGGAGTCCTGACTCCGCTGGACAAACACGAGTGTTGAAGGGCCATCCCCGCCGTAACTCGAGAATATACCGCAGGTCTCCGGCGCAACTAGAGAAAAATAATAAGACTTCCCCCTCAAAGCAAGATGAGGCCCGATTCCCCTGCACTGCACGCAGAGCAATCCCGTGATCCCCATGAAACACGTAAGGAGCCCCGACATGCTTGATGGATCTCGAGAAAATCTACAAGAACACTGTCACAAGTAGAGAGGGACCCTGAGGTCACGCCAGCATCGCGAAGGAGCTCCATGTTATCCAAATCAACTCGAGATGAGGCCCGATTCCCCTGCCTTGATTCCAGAGCCATCCCACATTCCCCATCAAACACGACCAGTGGCTTGACTTCCTTTAGGCTACTCCAGAGGTACCCGAGAACAACGTGCCAAGCCTAGAGGAATCCCATTTTCAGCAGAGCAACTTGAGGAATGCTCCGTGGACCGCAAATTGCCTGGAGTTGAGAGCTGATTGCCTGGCTTAGATTCAAGTCGTATGCCAGCTTTCCACAAGCCCCTCAAGGGGAGACATCTCTCAGCAGTAGGTGTGAGGGAGGGACCCTGAATTTCTTGCCTCAAGGTGAATATAAACCGAGAAGCCCTGACTCGAAAGGAGGCCGGGTTTCCTTGCAGTGGCTTGAATACACGCTCCTCTTTCATCTCACGAGTTGAAGGGATGTCTGAGTCCCCTGTGGAGTCCCTATAGAAAGCCCTAGGTTCCCGACTCCTTTTGACGGAAAGCATCACATGCCTTTGACACCTCGAGTGGAACGCAGAGTTCACTGCTTCAAAAGGTGACGATGCCTGACTTCTCTTGAACATTGACAGGAATCCCAATACCCCTGGGGCTACAGGAAAGGGACGCTGGGTCTCCCGAGTCACCTCGAGAAGCGGCCCTTTGGCCCTGCCAAGCCTCGAAGAGATTCCTGAGGTGTCCCTTATAACTCGACAGGAGTCCTGACGTCGCTGGACAAACACGAGTGTTAAAATGCCTTCCCCACCGTAACACGAGAATATATACCTAGGTCCCCACCGCAACTCGAGAAAAACCATGAGACGTCCCCCTCAAGGCAAAATAAGGCACGATTCCATTGCCCTGCACGCAGAGCAATCCCGTGATCCCCATGAAACATGTAAGGAGCCCCGACATGCTTGATGGATCTCGAGACAATCCGCGAAAACACTGTCACAAGTAGAGAGGGACACTGAGGTCACACCAGCATCACGAAGGAGCTCCATGTACACCAAATCAACTCGAGATGAGGCCCGATTCCCCTGCCCTGACTCCAGAGCCATCCCCCGTTCCTCAGAAAACATGACCAGTGGCTTGACTTCCTTTAGGCTACTCCAGAGGTACCCGAGAACAACGTGCCAAGCCTAGAGGAATCCCAATTTCAGCAGAGCAACTCGAGGAATGCTCCGTGGACGGCAAATTGCCTGGAATTGAGAGCTGATTGCCTGGCTTAGACTCAAGTCGTATGCAAGCTTTCCACAAGCCCCTCAAGGGGAGACTTCTCTCAGCAGTAGGTGTGAGGGAGAGACCCTGAGTTTGCTGCCTCAAGGGGAATATAAACCAAGAAGCCCTGACTCGAAAGGAGGCTGGGTTTCCTTGCAGTGGCTTGAATACAGGCTCCTCTTTCATCTCACATGGTGAAGGGATGTCTGAGTCCCCCTGTGGGAGTCCCTATAGAAAGTCCTAGGTCCCCGACTCCTTTCGACGGAATGCCTCACATGACTCTGACACCTCGAGAGGCACGCAGAGTTCACTGCTTCAAAATTTGACGATGCCTGACTCTTCTTGAACATTGGCAGGAAACCCAATACCCCTGGGGCTACTGGAAAGGGACGCTGAGTCTCCAGCGTCACCTCGAGAAGCGTCCCTTTGGCCCTGCCAAGCCTTGAAGAGATTCTTGAGGTGTCCCTCGTTACTCGAGAGGAGTCCTGACGTCGCTGGACAAACACGATTTTTGAAGGTGCATCCCCGCCATAACTCGAGAATATACCACAGGTCCCCACCGCAACTCGAGAAAAACCATGAGACTTCCCCCCTCAAAGCGAGATGAGCCCCAATTCCCCTGCTCTGCATGCAGAGCAACCCCGTGATCCCCATGAAATATATAAGGAGCCTCGACTTGCTTGATGGATCTCGAGACAATCCTCAAGAACACTGTCACAACTAGAGAGGGACACTGAGGTCACTCCAGCATCCCGAAGGAGCTCCAGGTACCCCAAATCAACACGAGATGAGACTCGATTCCCATGCCTTGACTCCAGAGACAACCCCCAATCCCCAGGAAATACGACCAGTGGCTTGACTTAGTTAAGGCAACTCCAGCCGTTCCCCGAGAACAACGTGACAAGCCTAGAGGAATACCAAGTTCAGCAGAGCAATTCGAGGAATGCACCGTGAACACCACATTGCCTGGAGATGAGAGATGATTTCCTGGCTCAGATTCAAGACGTATGCCAACTTTCCACAAGCCCCTCAAGAGAAGGCTTCTCTCAGCAGAAGGTGTGAGGGAGGGACCATGATTTTGCTGCCTCAAGTGGAATATACACCGAAAAGCCCTGACTCGAAACAAGGCCGGGTTTCCTTGCATTAGCTTGAATACTGGCTCCTCTTTCATCTCACAAGGTGAAGGGATGTCTGAGTCCCCTGTGGAGTCCCTAGAGAAAGCCCTAGGTCCCTGACTCCTTTCGACGGAATGCCTCACATTCCTTTGACACCTTGAGGGGAACACAGATTTCACTGCTTCAAAATGTGACGATGCCTGACTCTCCTTGAACATTGACAGGAATACCAATGTCGCTTTGTCTATTGGAAAGGGACCCTGGGTCTCCAGCCTCACCTTGAGAAGCGTCCCTTTGGCCCTACCAAGCCTCGAAGAGATTCCTGAGGTGTCCCTCATAACTCGAGAGGTGTTCTGTCGTCGCTGGACAAACATGAGTGTTAAAATGCCTTTCACGCCATAACACGAGAATATATCCCAGGTCCCCACCGCAACTCGAGAAAAACCATGAGACTTCCCCATCAAAGCGAGATGAGGCCCGATTCCCCTGCACTGCATGCAGAGCAATCCCGTGATCCCCAAGAAATATGTAAGGAGCCTCGACTTTCTTGATGGATCTCGAGACAATCCGCAGGAACACTGTCACAAGTATAGAGGGACCCTGAGTTCACAACGGCATCGTGATGGAGATCCATGTACCCCAAATCAACTCGAGATGATGCCCGAATCCTCTGTCTTTACTCCAGAGGCATCCCCAGATCCCCAGCAAACACGACCCGTGGTTTGACTTCCTTTAGGCAACTCCAGATTTTCCCCGAGAAAAACGTGCCAAGCCTAGAGGAACACCAGGTTCAGATAGGCAACTCGACGAATGCTCTGGGGACCGCAAATTGCCTGGAGATGAGAGCTGATTGCCTGCCTTAGACTCAAGACCTATGCCAACTTTCCACAAGCCCCTCAAGTGGAGGCTTCTCTCAGCAGTAGGTATGAGGGAGGGACCCAGAGTTTATTGCCTTAAGTGGAATATACACCGAGAATCCCTGACTCGAAAGGAGGCCGGGTTTCCTTGCCGTGGCTTGAATACAGCCTTCTCTTTCATCTCACAAGGTGAAGGGATGTCTGAGTCCCCTGTGGAGTCCCTAGAGAAAGCCCTAGTTCCCAGACTCCTTTCGACGGAATGCCTCACATGCCTTTGAAACCTCGAGGGGCACGCAGAGTTCACAGCTTCAAAAGGTGACGATGCCTGACTCCTCTCTTGAAACATTGACAGGA
This sequence comes from Odocoileus hemionus, assembly GCA_020976825.1. NCBI lineage: Eukaryota > Metazoa > Chordata > Mammalia > Artiodactyla > Cervidae > Odocoileus > Odocoileus hemionus. Next base: position 12,847 of record JAJLRB010001041.1, read on the forward strand.
ATCCCAAAATCCCTGTGGCTACTGGTAAGGGACCCTGGGTCTCCCGCCTCACTTTGAGAAGCGTCCCGTTGGCCCTGTCAAGCCTCGAAGAGATTCCTGAGGTGTCCCTCGCAACTCGACAGCAGTCCTGACGTCGCTGGACAAGCACGAGCTTTGAAGGGCCATCCCCGTTGCAACTCGAGAATATACCCCAGGTCCCCACTGCAACTCGAGAAAAACATTGAGACTTCCCCCTCAAAGGGAGATGAGGCCCGATTCCCCTGCACTGCATGCAGAGCAATCCCGTGATTCCCATGAAACATGTAAGGAGCCTCGACTTGCTTGATGGATCTCGAGACAATCCGCAAAAAAACACTGTCACAAGTAGAGAGGGACACTGAGGTCATACCAGCGTCGTGAAGGATCTCCATGTACCCCATATCAACTGGAGATGAGACCCGATTCCCCTGCACTGACTCCAGAGCCATCACCCGTAACCCAGCAAAAACGACCAATGGCTTGACTTCCTTTAGGCAACTCCAGAGGTTCCCCGAGAACAGCGTGTCAAGCCTAGAAGAATACCAAGTTCAGCAGAGCAATTCGAGGAATGCTCCGTGGACACAAAATTGCCTGGAGATGAGAGCTGATTGCCTGGCGTAGACTCAAGACGTATGCCAACTTTCCAAAAGCCCCTCAAGAGGAGGCTTCTCTCAGCAGGAGGTGTGAGGGAGGGACCCTGAGTTTGCTGCCTTAAGTGAAATATACACCGAGAGGTCTGATTCGAAAGGTGGACGGGTTTCCTTGCAGTGGCTTGAATACAGTCTCCTCTTTCATTTCACAAGGTGAACGGATGTCTGAATCCCCTGTGGAGTCCCTAAAGAAAGCCCTAGGTCCCCGAGTCCTTTCAAGGGAATACCTCACATGCTTTTGACACCTCGAGCGGCACGCAGAGTTCACTGCTTCAAAAGCTGATGATGCCTGACTCCTCTTGAACATTGACAGGAATCCCAATATCCCTGTGGCTAATGTAAAGGTACCCTGGGTTTCCCCCTCACCTCGAGATGCGTCGCTTTGGCCCTGCCAATCCTCGAAGAGATTCCTGAAGTGTCCCTCGTAACTCGACAGGAGTCCTGATGTCACTGGACAAACACGAATGTTGAAGGGCCATCCCCGACGTACGTCGAGAATATACCACAGGTTCCCGCCGCAACTCGAGAAAAACCATGAGACTTCCCTCTCAAAGCGAGATGAGGCCCGATTCCCCTGCACTGCATGCAGAGCAATCCCGTGATCCCCAAGAATCATGTAAGGAGCCTCGACTGCTTGATGGATCTCGAGACAATTCGCAAGAACACTGTCAAATGTAGAGAGGGACCCTGAGGTCACACCAGCATCACGAAGTAGCTCCATGTACCCCAAATCAACTCGAGATGAGGCCCGATTCCCCTGCCTTGACTCCAGAGCCATCCCGCGTTCCCTATCACACACGACCAGTGGCTTGACTTCCTTTAGGCAACTCCAGAGGTTCCCCGAGAATAACGTGCCAAACCTAGAGGAATACCTTGTTCAGCAGAGCATCACGAGGAATGTTCCATGGACGCCAAATTGCCTAGAGATGAGAGCTGATTGCCTGACTTAGACTCAAGACGTATGCCAATTTCCACAAGCCCCTCAAGAGGAGGCTTCTCTCAGCAGTAGGTGTGAGGGAGGGACCCTGAGTTTGCTGTCTCAAGCTGAATATACACTGAAAAGCCATGACTCGAAAGGAGGCCGGGTTTCCTTGCAGTGGCTTGAATACAGGCTCCTCTTTTATCTCACAATGTGAAGGGATGACTGAATCCCCTGTGGAGTCCCTAGAGAAAGCCCTAGGTCACCGACTACTTTCGACGGAATGCCTCACATGCCTTTGACACCTCGAGAGGCACGCAGAGTTCACTGCTTTAAAAGGTGATGATGCCTGACTCTTCTTGAACATTTGCAGGAATGCCAATATCCCTGTGGCTACTGGAAGGGAGACTGGGTCTCACGCCTCACCTTGAGAAGAGACCCTTTGGCCCTGCCAAGCCTCGCAGATATTCCTGATGTGTCCCTCGTAACTCAACAGGAGTCCTTACGTCGCTGGACAAACACGAGTTTTGAAGGGCCATCCCCGCCGTAACTAGAGAGTATAACCCAGGACCCCGCCGCAACTCGAGATAAGCCATAAGACTTCACCCTCAAAGCGAGATGAGGCCCGATTCCCCTGCACTGCATGCCGAGCAATCCCGTGATCCCCATGAAACACATGTAAGGAGACTCGACTTTTTTGATGGATCTCGAGACAATCCGCAGGAACACTGTCACAATTATAGAGGGACCCTGAGTTCACAACGGCATCGTGATGGAGATCCATGTACCCCAAATCACCTCGAGATGAGGCCCGATTCCTCTGTCTTTACTCCAGAGCCATCCCCAGATCCCCAGCAAACACGACCCGTGGTTTGAGTTCATTTAGGCAACTCCAGATTTTCCCCGAGAAAAACGTGCCAAGCCTAGAGGAGCACCAGGTTCAGCAGAGCAACTCGACGAATGCTCCATGGCCCGCAAATTGCCTGGAGATGAGAGCTGATTGCCTGGCTTAGACACAAGAAGGATGCCTACTTTCCACAAGCCCCTCAAGCGAAGGCTTCTCTCATCAGTAGGTGTTGAGGAAGGGACCCTGAGTTTGCTGCCTCAAGTGGAATATACACCGAGAAGCCCTGACTCGAAAGGAGGCCGGGTTTCCTTGCATTGGCTTGAATACTGGCTCCTCTTTCATCTCACAAGGTGAAGGATGTCTGAGTCCCCTGTGGAGTCCCTAGAGAAAGACCTAGGTCCCCGACTCCTTTAGAGGGAATGCCTCACATGCCTTTGACACCTCGAGGGGCACACAGAGTTCACTGCTTCAAAAGGTGACGATGCCTGACTCCTCTTGAACATTGACAGGAATCCCAATATCCCTTTGGGCTATTGGAAAAGGACCCTGGGTCTCCAGCCTCACATTGAGAAGCGTCCCTTTGGCCCTGCCAAGCCTCGAAGAGATTCCTGAGGTGTTTCTCGTAACTCGACAGGAGTCCTGACGTCGCTGGACAAACACGAGTGTTGAAGGGCCATCCCCGCCGTAACTCGAGAATATACCCAGGTCCCCACGCAACTCGAGAAAAAACCATGAGACTTCCCCCTCAAAGCAGATGAGGCCCGATTCCCCTGCACTGCATGCAGAGCAATCCCGTGATCCCCATGAAACATGTAAGGAGCCCCGACTTGCTTGATGGATCTCGAGACAATCCGCAAGAACACTGTCACAAGTAGAGAGGGACCCTGAGGTCACACCAGCATCGTGAAGGAGCTCCATGTACCCAAATCAACTCGAGATGAGGCCCGATTCCCCTGCCTGACTCCAGAGCCATCCCCATTCCCCAGCAAAACACGACCAGTGGCTTGACTTCCTTTAGGCAACTCCAGAGGTTCCCGAGAACAACGTGCGTGCAAGCCTAGAGGAATCCCAAGTTCAGCAGAGCAACTCGAGGAATGCTCCGTGGACCGCAAATTGCCTGGAGTTGAGAGCTGATTGCCTGGCTTAGACTCAAGACGTATGCCAACTTTCCACAAGCCCCTCAAGGGGAGGCTTCTCTCAGCAGTAGGTGTGTGAGGGAGGGACCCTGAGTTTGCTGCCTCAAGGGAATATACACCGAGAAGCCCTGACTCGAAAGGAGGCCGGGTTTCCTTGCAGTGGCTTGAATACAGGCTCCTCTTTCATCTCACAAGGTGAAGGGATGTCTGAGTCCCCTGTGGAGTCCCTATAGAAAGCCCTAGGTCCCCGACTCCTTTCGACGGAATGCCTCACATGCCTTTGACACCTCGAGCGGCACGCAGAGTTCACTGCTTCAAAAGGTGACGATGCCTGACTCCTCTTGAACATTGACAGGAATCCCAATATCCCTGGGGCTACAGGAAAAGGGACCCTGGGTCTCCCGAGCCTCACCTCGAGAAGCGTCCCTTTGGCCCTGCCAAGCCTCGAAGAGATTCCTGAGGTGTCCCTCGTAAACTCGACAGGAGTCCTGACGTCGCTGGAACAAACACGAGTGTTGAAGGGCCATCCCCGCCGTAACTCGAGAATATACCACAGGTCCCCACCGCAACTCGAGAAAAACCATGAGACTTCCCCCTCAAAGCGAGATGAGGCCCGATTCCCCTGCACTGCATGCAGAGCAATCCCGTGATCCCCATGAAACATGTAAGGAGCCTCGACTTGCTTGATGGATCTCGAGACAATCCGCAAGAACACTGTCACAAGTAGAGAGGGACACTGAGGTCACACCAGCATCACGAAGGAGCTCCATGTACCCCAAATCAACTCGAGATGAGGCCCGATTCCCCTGCCTTGACTCCAGAGCCATCCCCCGTTCCCAGAAAACACGACCAGTGGCTTGACTTCCTTTAGGCAACTCCAGAGGTTCCCCGAGAACAACGTGCCAAGCCTAGAGGAATACCAAGTCAGCAGAGCAACTCGAGGAATGCTCCGTGGACGCAAATTGCCTGAGATGAGAGCTGATTGCCTGGCTTAGACTCAAGACGTATGCCAACTTTCCACAAGCCCCTCAAGGGAGAGCTTCTCTCAGCAGTAGGTGTGAGGGAGGGACCCTGAGTTTGCTGCCTCAAGTGGAATATACACCGAGAAGCCCTGACTCGAAAGGAGGCCGGGTTTCCTTGCAGTGGCTTGAATACAGGCTCCTCTTTCATCTCACAAGGTGAAGGGATGTCTGAGTCCCCTGTGGAGTCCCTAGAGAAAGCCCTAGGTCCCCGACTCCTTTCGACGGAATGCCTCACATGCCTTTGACACCTCGAGAGGCACGCAGAGTTCACTGCTTCAAAAGGTGACGATGCCTGACTCTCTTGAACATTGACAGGAATCCCAATATCCCTGTGGCTACTGGAAAGGGACCCTGGGTCTCCAGCCTCACCTCGAGAAGCGTCCCTTTGGCCCTGCCAAGCCTCGAAGAGATTCCTGAGGTGTCCCTCGTAACTCGACAGGAGTCCTGACGTCGCTGGACAAACACGAGTTTTGAAGGGCCATCCCCGCCGTAACTCGAGAATATACCCAGGTCCCCACCGCAACTCGAGAAAAACCATGAGACTTCCCCCTCAAAGCGAGATGAGGCCCGATTCCCCTGCACTGCATGCAGAGCAATCCCGTGATCCCCATGAAAATATGTAAGGAGCCTCGACTTGCTTGATGGATCTCGAGACAATCCGCAAGAACACTGTCACAAGTAGAGAGGGACCCTGAGGTCACACCAGCATCGCGAAGGAGCTCCATGTACCCCAAATCAACTCGAGATGAGGCCCGATTCCCTGCCTTGACTCCAGAGCCATCCCCAGATCCCCAGCAAACACGACCAGTGGCTTGACTTCATTTAGGCAACTCCAGAGGTTCCCCGAGAACAACGTGCCAAGCCTAGAGGAATACCAAGTTCAGCAGAGCAACTCGAGGAATGCTCCGTGGCCCAAATTGCCTGGAGATGAGAGCTGATTGCCTGGCTTAGACTCAAAGACGTATGCCAACTTTCCACAAGCCCCTCAGCGAGAGGCTTCTCTCAGCAGTAGGTGTGAGGGAGGGACCTGAGTTTGCTGCCTCAAGTGGAATATACACCGAGAAGCCCTGACTCGAAAGGAGGCCGGGTTTCCTTGCATTGGCTTGAATACTGGCTCCTCTTTCATCTCACAAGGTGAAGGGATGTCTGAGTCCCCTGTGGAGTCCCTAGAGAAAGCCCTAGGTCCCCGACTCCTTTCGACGGAATGCCTCACATTCCTTTGACACCTTGAGGGGAACACAGAGTTCACTGCTTCAAAATGTGACGATGCCTGACTCCTCTTGAACATTGACAGGAATCCCAATATCCGCTTTGGCTATTGGAAAGGGACCCTGGGTCTCCAGCCTCACCTTGAGAAGCGTCCCTTTGGCCCTGCCAAGCCTCGAAGAGATTCCTGAGGTGTCCCTCTCCTAACTCGACAGGAGTCCTGACGTCGCTGGACAAACACGAGTGTTGAAGGGCCATCCCCGCCGTAACTCGAGAATATTACCCAGGTCCCCACCGCAACTCGAGAAAAACCATGAGACTTCCCCCTCAAAGCGAGATGAGGCCCGATTCCCCTGCACTGCATGCAGAGCAATCCCGTGATCCCCATGAAACATGTAAGGAGCCTCGACTTGCTTGATGGATCTCGAGACAATCCGCAAGAACACTGTCACAAGTAGAGAGGGACCCTGAGGTCACACCAGCATCGCGAAGGAGCTCCATGTACCCCAAATCAACTCGAGATGAGGCCCGATTCCCCTGCCTTGACTCCAGAGCCATCCCCATTCCCATCAAACACGACCAGTGGCTTGACTTCCTTTAGGCAACTCCAGAGGTTCCCCGAACAACGTGCCAAGCCTAGAGGAATACCAAGTTCAGCAGAGCAACTCGAGGAATGCTCCGTGGACCGCAAATTGCCTGGAGTTGAGAGCTGATTGCCTGGCTTAGACTCAAGACGTATGCCAACTTTCCACAAGCCCCTCAAGGGGAGACTTCTCTCAGCAGTAGGTGTGAGGGAGGGACCCTGAGTTTGCTGCCTCAAGGGAATATACACCGAGAAGCCCTGACTCGAAAGGAGGCCGGGTTTCCTTGCAGTGGCTTGAATACAGGCTCCTCTTTCATCTCACAAGGTGAAGGGATGTCTGAGTCCCCTGTGGAGTCCCTAGAGAAAGCCCTAGGTCCCCGACTCCTTTCGACGGAATGCCTCACATGCCTTTGACACCTCGAGTGGAACGCAGAGTTCACTGCTTCAAAAGGTGACGATGCCTGACTCCTCTTGAACATTGACAGGAATCCCAATACCCTGGGGCTACTGGAAAGGGACCCTGGGTCTCCCGAGCCTCACCTCGAGAAGCGTCCCTTTGGCCCTGCCAAGCCTCGAAGAGATTCCTGAGGTGTCCCTCGTAACTCGACAGGAGTCCTGACGTCGCTGGACAAACACGAGTGTTTGAAATGCCATCCCCGCCGTAACTCGAGAATATACCCAGGTCCCCACCGCAACTCGAGAAAAAAACCATGAGACTTCCCCCTCAAAGGCAAATGAGGCCCGATTCCCCTGCACTGCATGCAGAGCAATCCCGTGATCCCCATGAAACATGTAAGGAGCCCGACATGCTTGATGGATCTCGAGACAATCCGCAAGAACACTGTCACAAGTAGAGAGGGACACTGAGGTCACACCAGCATCGCGAAGGAGCTCCATGTACCCCAAATCAACTCGAGATGAGGCCCGATTCCCCTGCCTTGACTCCAGAGCCATCCCCCGTTCCTCAGAAAACACGACCAGTGGCTTGACTTCCTTTAGGCTACTCCAGAGGTTCCCGAGAACAACGTGCCAAGCCTAGAGGAATACCAATTTCAGCAGAGCAACTCGAGGAATGCTCCGTGGACGGCAAATTGCCTGGAGATTGAGAGCTGATTGCCTGGCTTAGACTCAAGACGTATGCCAAGCTTTCCACAAGCCCCTCAAGGGGAGGCTTCTCTCAGCAGTAGGTGTGAGGGAGGGACCCTGAGTTTGCTGCCTCAAGGGGAATATACACCGAGAAGCCCTGACTCGAAAGGAGGCCGGGTTTCCTTGCAGTGGCTTGAATACAGGCTCCTCTTTCATCTCACATGGTGAAGGGATGTCTGAGTCCCCTGTGGAGTCCCTAGAGAAAGCCCTAGGTCCCCGACTCCTTTCGACGGAATGCCTCACATGCCTTTGACACCTCGAGAGGCACGCAGAGTTCACTGCTTCAAAAGGTTGACGATGCCTGACTCTTCTTGAACATTGACAGGAATCCCAATATCCCTGGGCTACTGGAAAGGGACGCTGGGTCTCCAGCGTCACACTCGAGAAGCGTCCCTTTGGCCCTGCCAAGCCTCGAAGAGATTCTGAGGTGTCCCTCGTAACTCGACAGGAGTCCTGACGTCGCTGGACAAACACGATTTTTGAAGGGCCATGCATCCCCGCCGTAACTCGAGAATATACCCAGGTCCCCACCGCAACTCGAGAAAAACCATGAGACTTCCCCCTCAAAGCGAGATGAGGCCCGATTCCCCTGCACTGCATGCAGAGCAATCCCGTGATCCCCATGAAACATGTAAGGAGCCTCGACTTGCTTGATGGATCTCGAGACAATCCGCAAGAACACTGTCACAAGTAGAGAGGGACACTGAGGTCACACCAGCATCCCGAAGGAGCTCCATGTACCCCAAATCAACTCGAGATGAGGCCCGATTCCCCTGCCTTGACTCCAGAGCCATCCCCGTTCCCCAGCAAACACGACCAGTGGCTTGACTTCCTTTAGGCAACTCCAGAGGTTCCCCGAGAACAACGTGCCAAGCCTAGAGGAATACCAAGTTCAGCAGAGCAACTCGAGGAATGCTCCGTGGACCGCAAATTGCCTGGAGATGAGAGCTGATTTCCTGGCTTAGACAAGACGTATGCCAACTTTCCACAAGCCCCTCAAGAGAAGGCTTCTCTCAGCAGTAGGTGTGAGGGAGGGACCATGATTTTGCTGCCTCAAGTGGAATATACACCGAGAAGCCCTGACTCGAAAGGAGGCCGGGTTTCCTTGCATTGGCTTGAATACTGGCTCCTCTTTCATCTCACAAGGTGAAGGGATGTCTGAGTCCCCTGTGGAGTCCCTAGAGAAAGCCCTAGGTCCCCGACTCCTTTCGACGGAATGCCTCACATTCCTTTGACACCTCGAGGGGAACACAGAGTTCACTGCTTCAAAATGTGACGATGCCTGACTCCTCTTGAACATTGACAGGAATCCCAATATCGCTTTGTCTATGGAAAGGGACCCTGGGTCTCCAGCCTCACCTTGAGAAGCGTCCCTTTGGCCCTGCCAAGCCTCGAAGAGATTCCTGAGGTGTCCCTCGTAACTCGACAGGAGTCCTGACGTCGCTGGACAAACACGAGTGTTTGAAGGCCATCCCGCCCGTACGAGAGAATATACCCAGGTCCCCACCGCAACTCGAGAAAAACCATGAGACTTCCCCCTCAAAGCGAGATGAGGCCCGATTCCCCTGCACTGCATGCAGAGCAATCCCGTGATCCCCATGAAAAATGTAAGGAGCCTCGACTTGCTTGATGGATCTCGAGACAATCCGCAAGAACACTGTCACAAGTAGAGAGGGGGACACTGAGGTCACACCAGCATCGTGAAGGAGATCCATGTACCCCAAATCAACTCGAGATGAGCCCGATTCCCTGCCTTGACTCCAGAGCCATCCCCCGTTCCCCAGCAAACACGACCAGTGGCTTGACTTCCTTTAGGCAACTCCAGAGGTTCCCCGAGAAAAAACGTGCCAAGCCTAGAGGAATACCAAGTTCAGCAGAGCAACTCGAGGAATGCTCCGTGGACGCCAAATTGCCTGGAGATGAGAGCTGATTGCCTGGCTTAGACTCAAGACGTATGCCAACTTTCCACAAGCCCCTCAAGAGGAGGCTTCTCTCAGCAGTAGGTGTGAGGGAGGGACCCTGAGTTTGCTGCCTCAAGTGGAATATACACCGAGAAGCCCTGACTCGAAAGGAGGCCGGGTTTCCTTGCAGTGGCTTGAATACAGGCTCCTCTTTCATCTCACAAGGTGAAGGGATGTCTGAATCCCCTGTGGAGTCCCTAGAGAAAGCCCTAGGTCCGGACTCCTTTCGACGGAATGCCTCACATGCCTTTGACACCTCGAGCGGCACGCAGAGTTCACTGCTTCAAAAGGTGACGATGCCTGACTCCTCTTGAACATTGACAGGAATCCCAATATCCCTGTGGCTAATGTGGAAAGGGACCCTGGGTTTCTCCAGCCTCACCTCGAGAAGCGTCCCTTTGGCCCTGCCAAGCCTCGAAGAGATTCCTGAGGTGTCCCTCGTAACTCGACAGGAGTCCTGATGTCGCTGAACAAACACGAGTGTTGAAGGGCCATCCCCGACGTACGTCGAGAATATACAACAGGTCCCCACCGCAACTCGAGAAAAACCATGAGACTTCCCCTCAAAGCGAGATGAGGCCCGATTCCCCTGCACTGCATGCAGAGCAATCCCGTGATCCCCATGAAACATGTAAGGAGCCTCGACTTGCTTGATGGATCTCGAGACAATCCGCAAGAACACTGTCACAAGTAGAGAGGGACCCTGAGGTCACACCAGCATCGTGAAGGAGCTCCATGTACCCCAAATCAACTCGAGATGAGGCCCGATTCCCCTGCCTTGACTCCAGAGCCATCCCCGTTCCCTATCAAAAACGACCAGTGGCTTGACTTCCTTTAGGCAACTCCAGAGGTTCCCCGAGAATAACGTGCCAAACCTAGAGGAATACCAAGTTTCAGCAGAGCAATTCGAGGAATGTTCCATGGACGCCAAATTGCCTGGAGATGAGAGCTGATTGCCTGACTTAGACTCAAGACGTATGCCAATTTCCAACAAGCCCCTCAAGAGGAGGCTTCTCTCAGCAGTAGGTGTGAGGGAGGGACCCTGAGTTTGCTGCCTCAAGCTGAATATACACTGAAAAGCCATGACTCGAAAGGAGGCCGGGTTTCCTTGCAGTGGCTTGAATACAGGCTCCTCTTTCATCTCACAAGGTGAAGGGATGTCTGAATCCCCTGTGGAGTCCCTAGAGAAAGCCCTAGGTCCCCGACTCTTTCGACTTTCGACGGAATGCCTCACATGCCTTTGACACCTCGAGAGGCACGCAGAGTTCACTGCTTCAAAAGGTGATGATGCCTGACTCTTCTCTTGAACATTTGACAGGAATGCCAATATCCCTGTGGCTACTGGAAAGGGAGACTGGGTCTCACGCCTCACCTTGAGAAGAGTCCCTTTGGCCCTGCCAAGCCTCGCAGAGATTCCTGATGTGTCCCTCGTAACTCGACAGGAGTCCTGACGTCGCTGGACAAACACGAGTTTTGAAGGGCCATCCCCGCCGTAACTAGAGAGTATACCCCAGGTCCCCCGCAACTCGGAAAAAACCATAAGACTTCCCCTCAAAGCGAGATGAGGCCCGATTCCCCTGCACTGCATGCAGAGCAATCCCGTGATCCCCATGAAACATGTAAGGAGACTCGACTTTTTTGATGGATCTCGAGACAATCCGCAGGAACACTGTCACAATTATAGAGGGACCCTGAGTTCACAACGGCATCGTGATGGAGATCCATGTACCCCAAATCAACTCGAGATGAGGCCCGATTCCTCTGTCTTTACTCCAGAGCCATCCCCAGATCCCCAGCAAACACGACCCGTGGTTTGAGTTCATTTAGGCAACTCCAGATTTTCCCCGAGAAAAACGTGCCAAGCCTAGAGGAGCACCAGTTCAGCAGAGCAACTCGACGAATGCTCCATGGCCCGCAAATTGCCTGGAGATGAGAGCTGATTGCCTGGCTTAGACACAAGAAGGATGCCTACTTTCCACAAGCCCCTCTAGCGAAGGCTTCTCTCATCAGTAGGTGTTAGGGAGGGACCCTGAGTTTGCTGCCTCAAGTGGAATATACACCGAGAAGCCCTGACTCGAAAGGAGGCCGGGTTTCCTTGCATTGGCTTGAATACTGGCTCCTCTTTCATCTCACAAGGTGAAAGGATGTCTGAGTCCCCTGTGGAGTCCCTAGAGAAAGACCTAGGTCCCCGACTCCTTTAGAGGGAATGCCTCACATTCCTTTGACACCTTGAGGGGAACACAGAGTTCACTGCTTCAAAATGTGACGATGCCTGACTCCTCTTGAACATTGACAGGAATCCCAATACCGCTTTGGCTATTGGAAAAGGACCCTGGGTCACCAGCCTCAACATTGAGAAGTCCCTTTGGCCCTGCCAAGCCTCGAAGAGTTTCCTGAGGGTTTCTCCTAACTCGACAGGAGTCCTGACTCCGCTGGACAAACACGAGTGTTGAAGGGCCATCCCCGCCGTAACTCGAGAATATACCGCAGGTCTCCGGCGCAACTAGAGAAAAATAATAAGACTCCCCTCAAAGCAAGATGAGGCCCGATTCCCCTGCACTGCACGCAGAGCAATCCCGTGATCCCCATGAAACACGTAAGGAGCCCCGACATGCTTGATGGATCTCGAGAAAATCTACAAGAACACTGTCACAAGTAGAGAGGGACCCTGAGGTCACGCCAGCATCGCGAAGGAGCTCCATGTTATCCAAATCAACTCGAGATGAGGCCCGATTCCCCTGCCTTGATTCCAGAGCCATCCCACATTCCCCATCAAACACGACCAGTGGCTTGACTTCCTTTAGGCTACTCCAGAGGTACCCGAGAACAACGTGCCAAGCCTAGAGGAATCCCATTTTCAGCAGAGCAACTTGAGGAATGCTCCGTGGACCGCAAATTGCCTGGAGTTGAGAGCTGATTGCCTGGCTTAGATTCAAGTCGTATGCCAGCTTTCCACAAGCCCCTCAAGGGGAGGCATCTCTCAGCAGTAGGTGTGAGGGAGGGACCCTGAATTTCTTGCCTCAAGGTGAATATAAACCGAGAAGCCCTGACTCGAAAGGAGGCCGGGTTTCCTTGCAGTGGCTTGAATACACGCTCTCTTTCATCTCACGAGTTGAAGGGATGTCTGAGTCCCCTGTGGAGTCCCTATAGAAAGCCCTAGGTTCCCGACTCCTTTTGACGGAAAGCATCACATGCCTTTGACACCTCGAGTGGAACGCAGAGTTCACTGCTTCAAAAGTGACGATGCCTGACTTCTCTTGAACATTGACAGGAATCCCAATACCCCTGGGGCTACAGGAAAGGGACGCTGGGTCTCCCGAGTCACCTCGAGAAGCGGCCCTTTGGCCCTGCCAAGCCTCGAAGAGATTCCTGAGGTGTCCCTTATAACTCGACAGGAGTCCTGACGTCGCTGGACAAACACGAGTGTTAAAATGCCTTCCCCACCGTAACACGAGAATATACCCTAGGTCCCCACCGCAACTCGAGAAAAAAAATGAGACGTCCCCCTCAAGGCAAAATAAGGCACGATTCCATTGCCCTGCACGCAGAGCAATCCCGTGATCCCCATGAAACATGTAAGGAGCCCCGACATGCTTGATGGATCTCGAGACAATCCGCGAAAACACTGTCACAAGTAGAGAGGGACACTGAGGTCACACCAGCATCACGAAGGAGCTCCATGTACACCAAATCAACTCGAGATGAGGCCCGATTCCCCTGCCCTGACTCCAGAGCCATCCCCGTTCCTCAGAAAGAAACATGACCAGTGGCTTGACTTCCTTTAGGCTACTCCAGAGGTACCCGAGAACAACGTGCCAAGCCTAGAGGAATCCCAATTTCAGCAGAGCAACTCGAGGAATGCTCCGTGGACGGCAAATTGCCTGGAATTGAGAGCTGATTGCCTGGCTTAGACTCAAGTCGTATGCAAGCTTTCCACAAGCCCCTCAAGGGGAGACTTCTCTCAGCAGTAGGTGTGAGGGAGAGACCCTGAGTTTGCTGCCTCAAGGGGAATATAAACCAAGAAGCCCTGACTCGAAAGGAGGCTGGGTTTCCTTGCAGTGGCTTGAATACAGGCTCCTCTTTCATCTCACATGGTGAAGGGATGTCTGAGTCCCCTGTGGGAGTCCCTATAGAAAGTCCTAGGTCCCCCGACTCCTTTCGACGGAATGCCTCACATGACTCTGACACCTCGAGAGGCACGCAGAGTTCACTGCTTCAAAATTTGACGATGCCTGACTCTTCTTGAACATTGGCAGGAAACCCAATACCCCTGGGGCTACTGGAAAGGGACGCTGAGTCTCCAGCGTCACCTCGAGAAGCGTCCCTTTGGCCCTGCCAAGCCTTGAAGAGATTCTTGAGGTGTCCCTCGTTACTCGAGAGGAGTCCTGACGTCGCTGGACAAACACGATTTTTGAAGGTGCATCCCCGCCATAACTCGAGAATATACCACAGGTCCCCCGCAACTCGAGAAAAACCATGAGACTTCCCCCCTCAAAGCGAGATGAGCCCCAATTCCCCTGCTCTGCATGCAGAGCAACCCCGTGATCCCCATGAAATATATAAGGAGCCTCGACTTGCTTGATGGATCTCGAGACAATCCTCAAGAACACTGTCACAACTAGAGAGGGACACTGAGGTCACTCCAGCATCCCGAAGGAGCTCCAGGTACCCCAAATCAACACGAGATGAGACTCGATTCCCATGCCTTGACTCCAGAGACAACCCCCAATCCCCAGGAAATAACCAGTGGCTTGACTTAGTTAAGGCAACTCCAGCCGTTCCCCGAGAACAACGTGACAAGCCTAGAGGAATACCAAGTTCAGCAGAGCAATTCGAGGAATGCACCGTGAACACCACATTGCCTGGAGATGAGAGATGATTTCCTGGCTCAGATTCAAGACGTATGCCAACTTTCCACAAGCCCCTCAAGAGAAGGCTTCTCTCAGCAGAAGGTGTGAGGGAGGGACCATGATTTTGCTGCCTCAAGTGGAATATACACCGAAAAGCCCTGACTCGAAACAAGGCCGGGTTTCCTTGCATTAGCTTGAATACTGGCTCCTCTTTCATCTCACAAGGTGAAGGGATGTCTGAGTCTCCTGTGGAGTCCCTAGAGAAAGCCCTAGGTCCCTGACTCCTTTCGACGGAATGCCTCACATTCCTTTGACACCTTGAGGGGAACACAGATTTCACTGCTTCAAAATGTGACGATGCCTGACTCCTCTTGAACATTGACAGGAATACCAATGTCGCTTTGTCTATTGGAAAGGGACCCTGGGTCTCCAGCCTCACCTTGAGAAGCGTCCCTTTGGCCCTACCAAGCCTCGAAGAGATTCCTGAGGTGTCCCTCATAACTCGAGAGGTGTTCTGTCGTCGCTGGACAAACATGAGTGTTAAAATGCCTTTCACGCCATAACACGAGAATATATCCCAGGTCCCCACCGCAACTCGAGAAAAACCATGAGACTTCCCCATCAAAGCGAGATGAGGCCCGATTCCCCTGCACTGCATGCAGAGCAATCCCGTGATCCCCAAGAAATATGTAAGGAGCCTCGACTTTCTTGATGGATCTCGAGACAATCCGCAGGAACACTGTCACAAGTATAGAGGGACCCTGAGTTCACAACGGCATCGTGATGGAGATCCATGTACCCCAAATCAACTCGAGATGATGCCCGAATCCTCTGTCTTTACTCCAGAGGCATCCCCAGATCCCCAGCAAACACGACCCGTGGTTTGACTTCCTTTAGGCAACTCCAGATTTTCCCCGAGAAAAACGTGCCAAGCCTAGAGGAACACCAGGTTCAGATAGGCAACTCGACGAATGCTCTGGGGACCGCAAATTGCCTGGAGATGAGAGCTGATTGCCTGCCTTAGACTCAAGACCTATGCCAACTTTCCACAAGCCCCTCAAGTGGAGGCTTCTCTCAGCAGTAGGTATGAGGGAGGGACCCAGAGTTTATTGCCTTAAGTGGAATATACACCGAGAATCCCTGACTCGAAAGGAGGCCGGGTTTCCTTGCCGTGGCTTGAATACAGCCTTCTCTTTCATCTCACAAGGTGAAGGGATGTCTGAGTCCCCTGTGGAGTCCCTAGAGAAAGCCCTAGTTCCCAGACTCCTTTCGACGGAATGCCTCACATGCCTTTGAAACCTCGAGGGGCACGCAGAGTTCACAGCTTCAAAAGGTGACGATGCCTGACTCCTCTTGAACATTGACAGGAATCCCAAAATCCCTGTGGCTACTGGTAAGGGACCCTGGGTCTCCCGCCTCACTTTGAGAAGCGTCCCGTTGGCCCTGTCAAGCCTCGAAGAGATTCCTGAGGTGTCCCTCGCAACTCGACAGCAGTCCTGACGTCGCTGGACAAGCACGAGCTTTGAAGGGCCATCCCCGTTGCAACTCGAGAATATACCCCAGGTCCCCACTGCAACTCGAGAAAAAAAATTGAGACTTCCCCCTCAAAGGGAGATGAGGCCCGATTCCCCTGCACTGCATGCAGAGCAATCCCGTGATTCCCATGAAACATGTAAGGAGCCTCGACTTGCTTGATGGATCTCGAGACAATCCGCAAAAACACTGTCACAAGTATAGAGGGACACTGAGGTCATACCAGCGTCGTGAAGGATCTCCATGTACCCCATATCAACTGGAGATGAGACCCGATTCCCCTGCACTGACTCCAGAGCCATCACCCGTAACCCAGCAAAAACGACCAATGGCTTGACTTCCTTTAGGCAACTCCAGAGGTTCCCCGAGAACAGCGTGTCAAGCCTAGAAGAATACCAAGTTCAGCAGAGCAATTCGAGGAATGCTCCGTGGACACAAAATTGCCTGGAGATGAGAGCTGATTGCCTGGCGTAGACTCAAGACGTATGCCAACTTTCCAAAAGCCCCTCAAGAGGAGGCTTCTCTCAGCAGGAGGTGTGAGGGAGGGACCCTGAGTTTGCTGCCTTAAGTGAAATATACACCGAGAGGTCTGATTCGAAAGGTGGACGGGTTTCCTTGCAGTGGCTTGAATACAGTCTCCTCTTTCATTTCACAAGGTGAACGGATGTCTGAATCCCCTGTGGAGTCCCTAAAGAAAGCCCTAGGTCCCCGAGTCCTTTCAAGGGAATACCTCACATGCTTTTGACACCTCGAGCGGCACGCAGAGTTCACTGCTTCAAAAGCTGATGATGCCTGACACCTCTTGAACATGGACAGGAATCCCAATATCCCTGTGGCTTCTGCAAAGGGACCCTGGGTCTCCAGCCTCACCTCAAGAAGCGTCCCTTTGGCCCTGCCAAGCCTCGAAGAGATTTCTGAACTGTCCCTCATAACTCGACTGAAGTTCTGACGTCGCTGGACAAACACGAGTGTTAAAATGCCTTCCCCGCCGTAACATGAGAATATACCCCAGGTCCCCACCGCAACTCGAAAAAAAAAAAATAAGACTTCCCATGAAAGCGAGATGAGGCCCGATTCCCCTGCACTGCATGCAGAGCAATCCCGTGATCCCCATGAAACATGTAAGGAGCCTCGACTTGCTTGATGGATCTAGAGAGTGTCCGCAAGAACACTGTCACAAGTAGAGAGGGACGCTGATGTGACACCAGTATCCCGAAGGAATTCCGTGTACCCCAAATCAACTCGAGATGAGGCCAGATACCACTGTCTTGACTCCAGAGCCATCCCCCGTTGCCCATCGAACACTACCAGTGGCTTGACTTCCTTTAGGCAACTCCAGAAGTTCCCCAAGAACAACGTGCCAAGTTTAGAGGAATACCAAGTTCAGCAGAGCAACTCGAGGAATGCTCCGTGGACCCCACATTGCCTGGAGATGAGAGATGATTTCCTGGCTTAGACTCAAGACGTATGCCAACTTTCCACAAGCCCCTCAAGAGAAGGCTTCTCTCAGCAGAAGGTGTGAGGGAGGGACCATGATTCTGCTGCCTCAAATGGAATATACACCGAGAATCCCTGACTCGAAAGGAGGCCGGGTTTCCTTGCATTGGCTTGAATACTGGCTCCTCTTTCATCTCACAAGGTGAAGGGATGGCTGAGTCCCCTGTGGAGTCCCTAGAGAAAGACCTAGGTCCCCGACTCCTTTCGATGGAATGCCTCACATTCTTTTGACACCTCGAGCGGCACGCAGAGTTCACTGCTTCAAAAGCTGACGACGCCTGACTCCTCTTGAACATTGACAGGAATCCCAATATCCCTGTGACTTCTGGAAAGGGACCCTGGGTCTCCCGCCTCTACTCGAGAAGTGTCCCTTTGGCCCTGCCAAGACTCGAAGAGATTCCTGAGGTGTCCCTCGAAACTCGACAGGAGTCCTGACGTCGCTGGACAAACACGAGTGTTGATCAGCCATTCACGCCGTAACTCGAGAATATACCGCAGGTTCCCACCCGCAACTCGAGAAAAACCATAAGACGTCCCCCTTAAAGCGAGATGAGGCCCGATTCCCCTGCACTGCATGCAGAACAATCCCGTGATCCCCATAAAACTTGTAGGGAGCTTCGACTTGCTTGATGGATCTCGAGACAATCCTCAAGAACACTGTCACAACTAGAGAGGGACACTGAGGTCACACCAGCATCGCGAAGGAGCTCCATGTACCCCAAATCACCACGAGATGGGGCCCGATTCCCATGACTTGACTCCAGAGCCAAACTCCGATCCTCAGCAAACACGACCAGTGGCTTGACGTAGTTTAGGCAACTCCAGAGGTTCCCCGAGAACAACGTGCCAAGCCTAGAGAGGATACCAAGTTCAGCAGAGCAACTTGAGGAATGCTCCGTGGATCACAAATTGCCTGGAGTTGAGAGCTGATTGCCTGGCTTAGACTCAATACATATGTCAACGTTCCACAAGCCCCACAAGAGAGGGCTTTTATCAGCAGTATGTGTGAGCGAGGGACAATGAGTTTGCTGACTCAAGTGGAATATACACCGAGAAGCCCTGACTCGAAAGGAGGCCGGGTTTACTTTCAGTGGCTTGAATACAGGTTCCTCTTTCAACTCACAAGGTGAAGGGAAGTCTGAATTTCCTATGGAGTCCGTAGAGAAAGCCCTATGTCCCCGAATCCTTTCGACGGAACACCTCACATCCCTTTGACACCTCGAGCGGCACACAGAGTTCCCTGCTTCAAAAGGTAACGATGCCTGACTCCTCTTAAACATTGACAGGAATCCCATTATCCCTGTGGCTCCTGAAAAGGGAGCCTGGGTCTCCTTCCTCACCTCGAGTAGCGTCCCTTTGGAACTGCCAAGCCTCGAAGAGATTCCTGAGGTGTTCCTCGTAACTCGACAGGTGTCCTGACGTCGCTGAACAAACACGAGTGTTGAAGGGCCATCCCCGGCGTAACTCGATAATATACCGCAGGTCCCCGCCGCAACTCGAGAAAAACCATGAGACTTCCCCCTCAAAGCGAGATGAGGCCCGATTCCCCTGCACTGCATGCAGAGCAATCCCGTGATCCCCATGAAACATGTAAGGAGCCCCAACATGCTTGATGGATCTCGAGACAAGCCGCAAGAACACTGTCACAAGTAGAGAGGGACCCTGAGGTCAAACCAGCATAGTGAAGGAGCTCCATGTAACCCAAATCAACTCGAGATGAGGCCCGAGTCCCCTGCCGTGATTCCAGAGCCATCCCACGTTCCCCATCAAACACGACCAGTGGCTTGATTTCTTTTAGGCTACTCCAGAAGTACCCGAGAACAACGCGCCAAGCCTAGAGAAATCCCAATTTCAGCAGAGCAACTCGAGGAATACAACGTGGACCGCAAATTGCCTGGAGTTGAGAGCTGATTGCCTAGCTTAGACTCAAGTCGTATGCCAGCTTTCCACAAGCCCCTCAAGTGGAGAATTCTCTCAGCAGTAGGTGTGAGGGAGGGACCATGATTTTGCTGCCTCATGGGGAATATACACTGAGAAGCCCTGACTCGAAAGTTGGCCGGGTTTCCTTGCATTGGCTTGAATACTGGCTCCTCTTTCATCTCACAAGGTGAAGGGATGTCTGAGTCCCCAGTGGAGTCCCTAGAGAAAGACAAGGTCCCCGACTCCATTAGACGGAATGCCTCACATTCCTTTGACACCTTGCGGGAGACACAGTGTTCACTGCTTCTAAATGTGACGGTGCCTGAGTCTTCTTGAACATTGACAGGAATCCCAATATCACTTTGGTTATTGGAAAGAGAACCTGGGTCTCCAGCCTCACCTTGAGAAGCGTCCCTTTGGCCCTGCCAAGCCTCGCAGAGATTCCTGAGGTGTTCCTCGTAACTCGACAAGAGTCCTGACGTCGCTGGACAAACATGAGTGTTGAAGGGCCATCCGCGCCGTCACTCGAGAATATACCGCTGGTCCCCGGCGCAACTCGAGAAAAACCATGAGACTTCCCCCTCAAAGCGAGATGAGCCCCGATTCTTCTGCACTGCATGCAGAGCAATGCCGTGATCCCCATGAAAAATGTATGGGGCCTCGACTTGCCTGATGGATCTCGAGACAATCCGCAAGAACACTGTCACAACTAGAGAAGGGCACTGAGATCACACCAGCATCGCGAAGGAGATCCATGTACCCCAAATCAACACGAGATGAGGCCCGATTTCCTTGCCTTGACTCCAGAGCCATCCCCCAATTCCCAGCAAACACGACCAGTGGCTTGACTTCCTTTAGGCAACTCCAGAGATTCCCTGAGAACAACGTGCCAATCCTAGAGGAATACCTTGTTCAGCAGAGCATCTCGAGGAATGCTCCGTGGACGCCAAATTGCCTAGAGATGAGAGCTGATTGCCTGACTTAGACTCAAGACGTATGCCAATTTCCAACAAGCCCCTCAAGAGGAGGCTTCTCTCAGCAGTAGGTGTGAGGGAGGGACCCTGAGTTTGCTGACTCAAGCTTAATATACACCGAGAAGCCATGACTCGAAAGGAGGCCGGGTTTCCTTTCAGTGGCTTGAATACAGACTCCTCTTTCATCTCACAAGTTGAAGGGATGACTGAATCCCCTGTGGAGTCCCTAGAGAAAGCACTAGGTCGCGGACTCCTTTCGACGGAATGCCTCACATGCCTTTGACACCTCGAGCGGCACACAGAGTTCACTGCTTCAAAAGGTGACGATGCCTGACTCCTCTTGAACATTGACAGGAATCCCAATATCCCTGTGGCTAATGTAAAGGTACCCTGGGTTTCCCTCCTCACCTCGAGATGCGTCGCTTTGGCCCTGCCAATCCTCGAAGAGATTCCTGAAGTGTCCCTCGTAACTCGACAGGAGTCCTGATGTCACTGAACAAACACGAATGTTGAAGGGCCATCCCCGACGTACGTCGAGAATATACCACAGGTTCCCGCCGCAACTCGAGAAAAACCATGAGACTTCCCTCTCAAAGCGAGATGAGGCCCGATTCCCCTGCACTGCATGCAGAGCAATCCCGTGATCCCCAAGAATCATGTAAGGAGCCTCGACGTGCTTGATGGATCTCGAGACAATTCGCAAGAACACTGTCAAATGTAGAGAGGGACCCTGAGGTCACACCAGCATCACGAAGTAGCTCCATGTACCCCAAATCAACTCGAGATGAGGCCCGATTCCCCTGCCTTGACTCCAGAGCCATCCCGCGTTCCCTATCACACACGACCAGTGGCTTGACTTCCTTTAGGCAACTCCAGAGGTTCCCCGAGAATAACGTGCCAAACCTAGAGGAATACCTTGTTCAGCAGAGCATCACGAGGAATGTTCCATGGACGCCAAATGCCTAGAGATGAGAGCTGATTGCCTGACTTAGACTCAAGACGTATGCCAATTTCCAACAAGCCCCTCAAGAGGAGGCTTCTCTCAGCAGTAGGTGTGAGGGAGGGACCCTGAGTTTGCTGTCTCAAGCTGAATATACACTGAAAAGCCATGACTCGAAAGGAGGCCGGGTTTCCTTGCAGTGGCTTGAATACAGGCTCCTCTTTTATCTCACAATGTGAAGGGATGACTGAATCCCCTGTGGAGTCCCTAGAGAAAGCCCTAGGTCACCGACTACTTTCGACGGAATGCCTCACATGCCTTTGACACCTCGAGAGGCACGCAGAGTTCACTGCTTTAAAAGGTGATGATGCCTGACTCTTCTTGAACATTTGCAGGAATGCCAATATCCCTGTGGCTACTGGAAGGGAGACTGGGTCTCACGCCTCACCTTGAGAAGAGACCCTTTGGCCCTGCCAAGCCTCGCAGATATTCCTGATGTGTCCCTCGTAACTCAACAGGAGTCCTTACGTCGCTGGACAAACACGAGTTTTGAAGGGCCATCCCCGCCGTAACTAGAGAGTATAACCCAGGACCCCGCCGCAACTCGAGATAAGCCATAAGACTTCACCCTCAAAGCGAGATGAGGCCCGATTCCCCTGCACTGCATGCCGAGCAATCCCGTGATCCCCATGAAACATGTAAGGAGACTCGACTTTTTTGATGGATCTCGAGACAATCCGCAGGAACACTGTCACAATTATAGAGGGACCCTGAGTTCACAACGGCATCGTGATGGAGATCCATGTACCCCAAATCACCTCGAGATGAGGCCCGATTCCTCTGTCTTTACTCCAGAGCCATCCCCAGATCCCCAGCAAACACGACCCGTGGTTTGAGTTCATTTAGGCAACTCCAGATTTTCCCCGAGAAAAACGTGCCAAGCCTAGAGGAGCACCAGGTTCAGCAGAGCAACTCGACGAATGCTCCATGGCCCGCAAATTGCCTGGAGATGAGAGCTGATTGCCTGGCTTAGACACAAGAAGGATGCCTACTTTCCACAAGCCCCTCTAGCGAAGGCTTCTCTCATCAGTAGGTGTTAGGAAGGGACCCTGAGTTTGCTGCCTCAAGTGGAATATACACCGAGAAGCCCTGACTCGAAAGGAGGCCGGGTTTCCTTGCATTGGCTTGAATACTGGCTCCTCTTTCATCTCACAAGGTGAAAGGATGTCTGAGTCCCCTGTGGAGTCCCTAGAGAAAGACCTAGGTCCCCGACTCCTTTAGAGGGAATGCCTCACATTCCTTTGACACCTTGAGGGGAACACAGAGTTCACTGCTTCAAAATGTGACGATGCCTGACTCCTCTTGAACATTGACAGGAATCCCAATACCGCTTTGGCTATTGGAAAAGGACCCTGGGTCACCAGCCTAACATTGAGAACAGTCCCTTTGGCCCTGCCAAGCCTCGAAGAGTTTCCTGAGGGGTTTCTCCTAACTCGACAGGAGTCCTGACTCCGCTGCTGGACAAACACGAGTGTTGAAGGGCCATCCCCGCCGTAACTCGAGAATATACCGCAGGTCTCCGGCGCAACTAGAGAAAAATAATAAGACTTCCCCCTCAAAGCAAGATGAGGCCCGATTCCCCTGCACTGCACGCAGAGCAATCCCGTGATCCCCATGAAACACGTAAGGAGCCCCGACATGCTTGATGGATCTCGAGAAAATCTACAAGAACACTGTCACAAGTAGAGAGGGACCCTGAGGTCACGCCAGCATCGCGAAGGAGCTCCATGTTATCCAAATCAACTCGAGATGAGGCCCGATTCCCCTGCCTTGATTCCAGAGCCATCCCACATTCCCCATCAAACACGACCAGTGGCTTGACTTCCTTTAGGCTACTCCAGAGGTACCCGAGAACAACGTGCCAAGCCTAGAGGAATCCCATTTTCAGCAGAGCAACTTGAGGAATGCTCCGTGGACCGCAAATTGCCTGGAGTTGAGAGCTGATTGCCTGGCTTAGATTCAAGTCGTATGCCAGCTTTCCACAAGCCCCTCAAGGGGAGACATCTCTCAGCAGTAGGTGTGAGGGAGGGACCCTGAATTTCTTGCCTCAAGGTGAATATAAACCGAGAAGCCCTGACTCGAAAGGAGGCCGGGTTTCCTTGCAGTGGCTTGAATACACGCTCCTCTTTCATCTCACGAGTTGAAGGGATGTCTGAGTCCCCTGTGGAGTCCCTATAGAAAGCCCTAGGTTCCCGACTCCTTTTGACGGAAAGCATCACATGCCTTTGACACCTCGAGTGGAACGCAGAGTTCACTGCTTCAAAAGGTGACGATGCCTGACTTCTCTTGAACATTGACAGGAATCCCAATACCCCTGGGGCTACAGGAAAGGGACGCTGGGTCTCCCGAGTCACCTCGAGAAGCGGCCCTTTGGCCCTGCCAAGCCTCGAAGAGATTCCTGAGGTGTCCCTTATAACTCGACAGGAGTCCTGACGTCGCTGGACAAACACGAGTGTTAAAAGCCTTCCCCCCCGTAACACGAGAATATACCCTAGGTCCCCACCGCAACTCGAGAAAAACCATGAGACGTCCCCCTCAAGGCAAAATAAGGCACGATTCCATTGCCCTGCACGCAGAGCAATCCCGTGATCCCCATGAAACATGTAAGGAGCCCCGACATGCTTGATGGATCTCGAGACAATCCGCGAAAACACTGTCACAAGTAGAGAGGGACACTGAGGTCACACCAGCATCACGAAGGAGCTCCATGTACACCAAATCAACTCGAGATGAGGCCCGATTCCCCTGCCCTGACTCCAGAGCCATCCCCCGTTCCTCAGAAAACATGACCAGTGGCTTGACTTCCTTTAGGCTACTCCAGAGGTACCCGAGAACAACGTGCCAAGCCTAGAGGAATCCCAATTTCAGCAGAGCAACTCGAGGAATGCTCCGTGGACGGCAAATTGCCTGGAATTGAGAGCTGATTGCCTGGCTTAGACTCAAGTCGTATGCAAGCTTTCCACAAGCCCCTCAAGGGGAGACTTCTCTCAGCAGTAGGTGTGAGGGAGAGACCCTGAGTTTGCTGCCTCAAGGGGAATATAAACCAAGAAGCCCTGACTCGAAAGGAGGCTGGGTTTCCTTGCAGTGGCTTGAATACAGGCTCCTCTTTCATCTCACATGGTGAAGGGATGTCTCAGTCCCCTGTGGGAGTCCCTATAGAAAGTCCTAGGTCCCCGACTCCTTTCGACGGAATGCCTCACATGACTCTGACACCTCGAGAGGCACGCAGAGTTCACTGCTTCAAAATTTGACGATGCCTGACTCTTCTTGAACATTGGCAGGAAACCCAATACCCCTGGGGCTACTGGAAAGGGACGCTGAGTCTCCAGCGTCACCTCGAGAAGCGTCCCTTTGGCCCTGCCAAGCCTTGAAGAGATTCTTGAGGTGTCCCTCGTTACTCGAGAGGAGTCCTGACGTCGCTGGACAAACACGATTTTTGAAGGTGCATCCCCGCCATAACTCGAGAATATACCACAGGTCCCCACCGCAACTCGAGAAAAACCATGAGACTTCCCCCCTCAAAGCGAGATGAGCCCCAATTCCCCTGCTCTGCATGCAGAGCAACCCCGTGATCCCCATGAAATATATAAGGAGCCTCGACTTGCTTGATGGATCTCGAGACAATCCTCAAGAACACTGTCACAACTAGAGAGGGACACTGAGGTCACTCCAGCATCCCGAAGGAGCTCCAGGTACCCCAAATCAACACGAGATGAGACTCGATTCCCATGCCTTGACTCCAGAGACAACCCCCAATCCCCAGGAAATACGACCAGTGGCTTGACTTAGTTAAGGCAACTCCAGCCGTTCCCCGAGAACAACGTGACAAGCCTAGAGGAATACCAAGTTCAGCAGAGCAATTCGAGGAATGCACCGTGAACACCACATTGCCTGGAGATGAGAGATGATTTCCTGGCTCAGATTCAAGACGTATGCCAACTTTCCACAAGCCCCTCAAGAGAAGGCTTCTCTCAGCAGAAGGTGTGAGGGAGGGACCATGATTTTGCTGCCTCAAGTGGAATATACACCGAAAAGCCCTGACTCGAAACAAGGCCGGGTTTCCTTGCATTAGCTTGAATACTGGCTCCTCTTTCATCTCACAAGGTGAAGGGATGTCTGAGTCTCCTGTGGAGTCCCTAGAGAAAGCCCTAGGTCCCTGACTCCTTTCGACGGAATGCCTCACATTCCTTTGACACCTTGAGGGGAACACAGATTTCACTGCTTCAAAATGTGACGATGCCTGACTCCTCTTGAACATTGACAGGAATACCAATGTCGCTTTGTCTATTGGAAAGGGACCCTGGGTCTCCAGCCTCACCTTGAGAAGCGTCCCTTTGGCCCTACCAAGCCTCGAAGAGATTCCTGAGGTGTCCCTCATAACTCGAGAGGTGTTCTGTCGTCGCTGGACAAACATGAGTGTTAAAATGCCTTTCACGCCATAACACGAGAATATATCCCAGGTCCCCACCGCAACTCGAGAAAAACCATGAGACTTCCCCATCAAAGCGAGATGAGGCCCGATTCCCCTGCACTGCATGCAGAGCAATCCCGTGATCCCCAAGAAATATGTAAGGAGCCTCGACTTTCTTGATGGATCTCGAGACAATCCGCAGGAACACTGTCACAAGTATAGAGGGACCCTGAGTTCACAACGGCATCGTGATGGAGATCCATGTACCCCAAATCAACTCGAGATGATGCCCGAATCCTCTGTCTTTACTCCAGAGGCATCCCCAGATCCCCAGCAAACACGACCCGTGGTTTGACTTCCTTTAGGCAACTCCAGATTTTCCCCGAGAAAAACGTGCCAAGCCTAGAGGAACACCAGGTTCAGATAGGCAACTCGACGAATGCTCTGGGGACCGCAAATTGCCTGGAGATGAGAGCTGATTGCCTGCCTTAGACTCAAGACCTATGCCAACTTTCCACAAGCCCCTCAAGTGGAGGCTTCTCTCAGCAGTAGGTATGAGGGAGGGACCCAGAGTTTATTGCCTTAAGTGGAATATACACCGAGAATCCCTGACTCGAAAGGAGGCCGGGTTTCCTTGCCGTGGCTTGAATACAGCCTTCTCTTTCATCTCACAAGGTGAAGGGATGTCTGAGTCCCCTGTGGAGTCCCTAGAGAAAGCCCTAGTTCCCAGACTCCTTTCGACGGAATGCCTCACATGCCTTTGAAACCTCGAGGGGCACGCAGAGTTCACAGCTTCAAAAGGTGACGATGCCTGACTCCTCTTGAACATTGACAGGAATCCCAAAATCCCTGTGGCTACTGGTAAGGGACCCTGGGTCTCCCGCCTCACTTTGAGAAGCGTCCCGTTGGCCCTGTCAAGCCTCGAAGAGATTCCTGAGGTGTCCCTCGCAACTCGACAGCAGTCCTGACGTCGCTGGACAAGCACGAGCTTTGAAGGGCCATCCCCGTTGCAACTCGAGAATATACCCCAGGTCCCCACTGCAACTCGAGAAAAACATTGAGACTTCCCCCTCAAAGGGAGATGAGGCCCGATTCCCCTGCACTGCATGCAGAGCAATCCCGTGATTCCCATGAAACATGTAAGGAGCCTCGACTTGCTTGATGGATCTCGAGACAATCCGCAAAAACACTGTCACAAGTATAGAGGGACACTGAGGTCATACCAGCGTCGTGAAGGATCTCCATGTACCCCATATCAACTGGAGATGAGACCCGATTCCCCTGCACTGACTCCAGAGCCATCACCCGTAACCCAGCAAAAACGACCAATGGCTTGACTTCCTTTAGGCAACTCCAGAGGTTCCCCGAGAACAGCGTGTCAAGCCTAGAAGAATACCAAGTTCAGCAGAGCAATTCGAGGAATGCTCCGTGGACACAAAATTGCCTGGAGATGAGAGCTGATTGCCTGGCGTAGACTCAAGACGTATGCCAACTTTCCAAAAGCCCCTCAAGAGGAGGCTTCTCTCAGCAGGAGGTGTGAGGGAGGGACCCTGAGTTTGCTGCCTTAAGTGAAATATACACCGAGAGGTCTGATTCGAAAGGTGGACGGGTTTCCTTGCAGTGGCTTGAATACAGTCTCCTCTTTCATTTCACAAGGTGAACGGATGTCTGAATCCCCTGTGGAGTCCCTAAAGAAAGCCCTAGGTCCCCGAGTCCTTTCAAGGGAATACCTCACATGCTTTTGACACCTCGAGCGGCACGCAGAGTTCACTGCTTCAAAAGCTGATGATGCCTGACACCTCTTGAACATGGAGGAATCCCAATATCCCTGTGGCTTCTGCAAAGGGACCCTGGGTCTCCAGCCTCACCTCAAGAAGCGTCCCTTTGGCCCTGCCAAGCCTCGAAGAGATTTCTGAACTGTCCCTCATAACTCGACTGAAGTTCTGACGTCGCTGGACAAACACGAGTGTTAAAATGCCTTCCCCGCCGTAACATGAGAATATACCCAGGTCCCCACCGCAACTCGAAAAAAAAAAAATAAGACTTCCCCCCTGAAAGCGAGATGAGGCCCGATTCCCCTGCACTGCATGCAGAGCAATCCCGTGATCCCCATGAAACATGTAAGGAGCCTCGACTTGCTTGATGGATCTAGAGAGTGTCCGCAAGAACACTGTCACAAGTAGAGAGGGACGCTGATGTGACACCAGTATCCCGAAGGAATTCCGTGTACCCCAAATCAACTCGAGATGAGGCCAGATACCACTGTCTTGACTCCAGAGCCATCCCCCGTTGCCCATCGAACACTACCAGTGGCTTGACTTCCTTTAGGCAACTCCAGAAGTTCCCCAAGAACAACGTGCCAAGTTTAGAGGAATACCAAGTTCAGCAGAGCAACTCGAGGAATGCTCCGTGGACCCCACATTGCCTGGAGATGAGAGATGATTTCCTGGCTTAGACTCAAGACGTATGCCAACTTTCCACAAGCCCCTCAAGAGAAGGCTTCTCTCAGCAGAAGGTGTGAGGGAGGGACCATGATTCTGCTGCCTCAAATGGAATATACACCGAGAATCCCTGACTCGAAAGGAGGCCGGGTTTCCTTGCATTGGCTTGAATACTGGCTCCTCTTTCATCTCACAAGGTGAAGGGATGGCTGAGTCCCCTGTGGAGTCCCTAGAGAAAGACCTAGGTCCCCGACTCCTTTCGATGGAATGCCTCACATTCTTTTGACACCTCGAGCGGCACGCAGAGTTCACTGCTTCAAAAGCTGACGATGCCTGACTCCTCTTGAACATTGACAGGAATCCCAATATCCCTGTGACTTCTGGAAAGGGACCCTGGGTCTCCCGCCTCTACTCGAGAAGTGTCCCTTTGGCCCTGCCAAGACTCGAAGAGATTCCTGAGGTGTCCCTCGAAACTCGACAGGAGTCCTGACGTCGCTGGACAAACACGAGTGTTGATCAGCCATTCACGCCGTAACTCGAGAATATACCGCAGGTTCCCACCGCAACTCGAGAAAAACCATAAGACGTCCCCCTTAAAGCGAGATGAGGCCCGATTCCCCTGCACTGCATGCAGAACAATCCCGTGATCCCCATAAAACTTGTAGGGAGCTTCGACTTGCTTGATGGATCTCGAGACAATCCTCAAGAACACTGTCACAACTAGAGAGGGACACTGAGGTCACACCAGCATCGCGAAGGAGCTCCATGTACCCCAAATCACCACGAGATGGGGCCCGATTCCCATGACTTGACTCCAGAGCCAAACTCCGATCCTCAGCAAACACGACCAGTGGCTTGACGTAGTTTAGGCAACTCCAGAGGTTCCCCGAGAACAACGTGCCAAGCCTAGAGGAATACCAAGTTCAGCAGAGCAACTTGAGGAATGCTCCGTGGATCACAAATTGCCTGGAGTTGAGAGCTGATTGCCTGGCTTAGACTCAAGACATATGTCAACGTTCCACAAGCCCCACAAGAGAGGGCTTTTATCAGCAGTATGTGTGAGCGAGGGACAATGAGTTTGCTGACTCAAGTGGAATATACACCGAGAAGCCCTGACTCGAAAGGAGGCCGGGTTTACTTTCAGTGGCTTGAATACAGGTTCCTCTTTCAACTCACAAGGTGAAGGGAAGTCTGAATTTCCTATGGAGTCCGTAGAGAAAGCCCTATGTCCCCGAATCCTTTCGACGGAACACCTCACATCCCTTTGACACCTCGAGCGGCACACAGAGTTCCCTGCTTCAAAAGGTAACGATGCCTGACTCCTCTTAAACATTGACAGGAATCCCATTATCCCTGTGGCTCCTGAAAAGGGAGCCTGGGTCTCCTTCCTCACCTCGAGTAGCGTCCCTTTGGAACTGCCAAGCCTCGAAGAGATTCCTGAGGTGTTCCTCGTAACTCGACAGGTGTCCTGACGTCGCTGAACAAACACGAGTGTTGAAGGGCCATCCCCGGCGTAACTCGATAATATACCGCAGGTCCCCGCCGCAACTCGAGAAAAACCATGAGACTTCCCCCTCAAAGCGAGATGAGGCCCGATTCCCCTGCACTGCATGCAGAGCAATCCCGTGATCCCCATGAAACATGTAAGGAGCCCCAACATGCTTGATGGATCTCGAGACAAGCCGCAAGAACACTGTCACAAGTAGAGAGGGACCCTGAGGTCAAACCAGCATAGTGAAGGAGCTCCATGTAACCCAAATCAACTCGAGATGAGGCCCGAGTCCCCTGCCGTGATTCCAGAGCCATCCCACGTTCCCCATCAAACACGACCAGTGGCTTGATTTCTTTTAGGCTACTCCAGAAGTACCCGAGAACAACGCGCCAAGCCTAGAGAAATCCCAATTTCAGCAGAGCAACTCGAGGAATACAACGTGGACCGCAAATTGCCTGGAGTTGAGAGCTGATTGCCTAGCTTAGACTCAAGTCGTATGCCAGCTTTCCACAAGCCCCTCAAGTGGAGAATTCTCTCAGCAGTAGGTGTGAGGGAGGGACCATGATTTTGCTGCCTCATGGGGAATATACACTGAGAAGCCCTGACTCGAAAGGAGGCCGGGTTTCCTTGCATTGGCTTGAATACTGGCTCCTCTTTCATCTCACAAGGTGAAGGGATGTCTGAGTCCCCAGTGGAGTCCCTAGAGAAAGACAAGGTCCCCGACTCCATTAGACGGAATGCCTCACATTCCTTTGACACCTTGCGGGAGACACAGTGTTCACTGCTTCTAAATGTGACGGTGCCTGAGTCTTCTTGAACATTGACAGGAATCCCAATATCACTTTGGTTATTGGAAAGAGAACCTGGGTCTCCAGCCTCACCTTGAGAAGCGTCCCTTTGGCCCTGCCAAGCCTCGCAGAGATTCCTGAGGTGTTCCTCGTAACTCGACAAGAGTCCTGACGTCGCTGGACAAACATGAGTGTTGAAGGGCCATCCCCGCCCGTCACTCGAGAATATACCGCTGGTCCCCGCGCAACTCGAGAAAAACCATGAGACTTCCCCCTCAAAGCGAGATGAGCCCCGATTCCCTGCACTGCATGCAGAGCAATGCCGTGATCCCCATGAAAAATGTATGGGGCCTCGACTTGCCTGATGGATCTCGAGACAATCCGCAAGAACACTGTCACAACTAGAGAAGGGCACTGAGATCACACCAGCATCGCGAAGGAGATCCATGTACCCCAAATCAACACGAGATGAGGCCCGATTTCCTGCCTTGACTCCAGAGCCATCCCCCAATTCCCAGCAAACACGACCAGTGGCTTGACTTCCTTTAGGCAACTCCAGAGATTCCCTGAGAACAACGTGCCAATCCTAGAGGAATACCTTGTTCAGCAGAGCATCTCGAGGAATGTTCCGTGGACGCCAAATTGCCTAGAGATGAGAGCTGATTGCCTGACTTAGACTCAAGACGTATGCCAATTTCCAACAAGCCCCTCAAGAGGAGGCTTCTCTCAGCAGTAGGTGTGAGGGAGGGACCCTGAGTTTGCTGACTCAAGCTTAATATACACCGAGAAGCCATGACTCGAAAGGAGGCCGGGTTTCCTTTCAGTGGCTTGAATACAGACTCCTCTTTCATCTCACAAGTTGAAGGGATGACTGAATCCCCTGTGGAGTCCCTAGAGAAAGCACTAGGTCGCGGACTCCTTTCGACGGAATGCCTCACATGCCTTTGACACCTCGAGCGGCACACAGAGTTCACTGCTTCAAAAGGTGACGATGCCTGACTCCTCTTGAACATTGACAGGAATCCCAATATCCCTGTGGCTAATGTAAAGGTACCCTGGGTTTCCCTCCTCACCTCGAGATGCGTCGCTTTGGCCCTGCCAATCCTCGAAGAGATTCCTGAAGTGTCCCTCGTAACTCGACAGGAGTCCTGATGTCACTGAACAAACACGAATGTTGAAGGGCCATCCCCGACGTACGTCGAGAATATACCACAGGTTCCCGCCGCAACTCGAGAAAAACCATGAGACTTCCCTCTCAAAGCGAGATGAGGCCCGATTCCCCTGCACTGCATGCAGAGCAATCCCGTGATCCCCAAGAATCATGTAAGGAGCCTCGACGTGCTTGATGGATCTCGAGACAATTCGCAAGAACACTGTCAAAAGTGTAGAGAGGGACCCTGAGGTCACACCAGCATCACGAAGTAGCTCCATGTACCCCAAATCAACTCGAGATGAGGCCCGATTCCCCTGCCTTGACTCCAGAGCCATCCCCGTTCCCTATCAACACGACCAGTGGCTTGACTTCCTTTAGGCAACTCCAGAGGTTCCCCGAGAATAACGTGCCAAACCTAGAGGAATACCTTGTTCAGCAGAGCATCACGAGGAATGTTCCATGGACGCCAAATTGCCTAGAGATGAGAGCTGATTGCCTGACTTAGACTCAAGACGTATGCCAATTTCCAACAAGCCCCTCAAGAGGAGGCTTCTCTCAGCAGTAGGTGTGAGGGAGGGACCCTGAGTTTGCTGTCTCAAGCTGAATATACACTGAAAAGCCATGACTCGAAAGGAGGCCGGGTTTCCTTGCAGTGGCTTGAATACAGGCTCCTCTTTTCTCACAATGTGAAGGGATGACTGAATCCCCTGTGGAGTCCCTAGAGAAAGCCCTAGGTCACCGACTACTTTCGACGGAATGCCTCACATGCCTTTGACACCTCGAGAGGCACGCAGAGTTCACTGCTTTAAAAGGTGATGATGCCTGACTCTTCTTGAACATTTGCAGGAATGCCAATATCCCTGTGGCTACTGGAAGGGAGACTGGGTCTCACGCCTCACCTTGAGAAGAGACCCTTTGGCCCTGCCAAGCCTCGCAGATATTCCTGATGTGTCCCTCGTAACTCAACAGGAGTCCTTACGTCGCTGGACAAACACGAGTTTTGAAGGGCCATCCCCGCCGTAACTAGAGAGTATAACCCAGGACCCCGCCGCAACTCGAGATAAGCCATAAGACTTCACCCTCAAAGCGAGATGAGGCCCGATTCCCCTGCACTGCATGCCGAGCAATCCCGTGATCCCCATGAAACATGTAAGGAGACTCGACTTTTTTGATGGATCTCGAGACAATCCGCAGGAACACTGTCACAATTATAGAGGGACCCTGAGTTCACAACGGCATCGTGATGGAGATCCATGTACCCCAAATCACCTCGAGATGAGGCCCGATTCCTCTGTCTTTACTCCAGAGCCATCCCCAGATCCCCAGCAAACACGACCCGTGGTTTGAGTTCATTTAGGCAACTCCAGATTTTCCCCGAGAAAAACGTGCCAAGCCTAGAGGAGCACCAGGTTCAGCAGAGCAACTCGACGAATGCTCCATGGCCCGCAAATTGCCTGGAGATGAGAGCTGATTGCCTGGCTTAGACACAAAGAAGGATGCCTACTTTCCACAAGCCCCTCTAAGCGAAGGCTTCTCTCATCAGTAGGTGTTAGGAAGGGACCCTGAGTTTGCTGCCTCAAGTGGAATATACACCGAGAAGCCCTGACTCGAAAGGAGGCCGGGTTTCCTTGCATTGGCTTGAATACTGGCTCCTCTTTCATCTCACAAGGTGAAAGGATGTCTGAGTCCCCTGTGGAGTCCCTAGAGAAAGACCTAGGTCCCCGACTCCTTTAGAGGGAATGCCTCACATTCCTTTGACACCTTGAGGGGAACACAGAGTTCACTGCTTCAAAATGTGACGATGCCTGACTCCTCTTGAACATTGACAGGAATCCCAATACCGCTTTGGCTATGGAAAAAGGACCCTGGGTCACCAGCCTAACATTGAGAACAGTCCCTTTGGCCCTGCCAAGCCTCGAAGAGTTTCCTGAGGGTGTCTCCTAACTCGACAGGAGTCCTGACTCCGCTGGACAAACACGAGTGTTGAAGGGCCATCCCCGCCGTAACTCGAGAATATACCGCAGGTCCCCGGCGCAACTAGAGAAAAATAATAAGACTTCCCCCTCAAAGCAAGATGAGGCCCGATTCCCCTGCACTGCACGCAGAGCAATCCCGTGATCCCCATGAAACACGTAAGGAGCCCCGACATGCTTGATGGATCTCGAGAAAATCTACAAGAACACTGTCACAAGTAGAGAGGGACCCTGAGGTCACGCCAGCATCGCGAAGGAGCTCCATGTTATCCAAATCAACTCGAGATGAGGCCCGATTCCCCTGCCTTGATTCCAGAGCCATCCCACATTCCCCATCAAACACGACCAGTGGCTTGACTTCCTTTAGGCTACTCCAGAGGTACCCGAGAACAACGTGCCAAGCCTAGAGGAATCCCATTTTCAGCAGAGCAACTCGAGGAATGCTCCGTGGACCGCAAATTGCCTGGAGATGAGAGCTGATTGCCTGGCTTAGATTCAAGTCGTATGCCAGCTTTCCACAAGCCCCTCAAGGGGAGACATCTCTCAGCAGTAGGTGTGAGGGAGGGACCCTGAATTTCTTGCCTCAAGGTGAATATAAACCGAGAAGCCCTGACTCGAAAGGAGGCCGGGTTTCCTTGCAGTGGCTTGAATACACGCTCCTCTTTCATCTCACAAGTTGAAGGGATGTCTGAGTCCCCTGTGGAGTCCCTATAGAAAGCCCTAGGTTCCCGACTCCTTTTGACGGAAAGCATCACATGCCTTTGACACCTCGAGTGGAACGCAGAGTTCACTGCTTCAAAAGGTGACGATGCCTGACTTCTCTTGAACATTGACAGGAATCCCAATATACCCCTGGGGCTACAGGAAAGGGACGCTGGGTCTCCCGAGTCACCTCGAGAAGCGGCCCTTTGGCCCTGCCAAGCCTCGAAGAGATTCCTGAGGTGTCCCTTATAACTCGACAGGAGTCCTGACGTCGCTGGACAAACACGAGTGTTAAAATGCCTTCCCCACCGTAACACGAGAATATACCCTAGGTCCCCACCGCAACTCGAGAAAAACCATGAGACGTCCCCCTCAAGGCAAAATAAGGCACGATTCCATTGCCCTGCACGCAGAGCAATCCCGTGATCCCCATGAAACATGTAAGGAGCCCCGACATGCTTGATGGATCTCGAGACAATCCGCGAAAACACTGTCACAAGTAGAGAGGGACACTGAGGTCACACCAGCATCACGAAGGAGCTCCATGTACCCCAAATCAACTCGAGATGAGGCCCGATTCCCCTGCCCTGACTCCAGAGCCATCCCCCGTTCCTCAGAAAACATGACCAGTGGCTTGACTTCCTTTAGGCTACTCCAGAGGTACCCGAGAACAACGTGCCAAGCCTAGAGGAATCCCAATTTCAGCAGAGCAACTCGAGGAATGCTCCGTGGACGGCAAATTGCCTGGAATTGAGAGCTGATTGCCTGGCTTAGACTCAAGTCGTATGCAAGCTTTCCACAAGCCCCTCAAGGGGAGACTTCTCTCAGCAGTAGGTGTGAGGGAGAGACCCTGAGTTTGCTGCCTCAAGGGGAATATAAACCAAGAAGCCCTGACTCGAAAGGAGGCTGGGTTTCCTTGCAGTGGCTTGAATACAGGCTCCTCTTTCATCTCACATGGTGAAGGGATGTCTGAGTCCCCTGTGGGAGTCCCTATAGAAAGTCCTAGGTCCCCGACTCCTTTCGACGGAATGCCTCACATGACTCTGACACCTCGAGAGGCACGCAGAGTTCACTGCTTCAAAATTTGACGATGCCTGACTCTTCTTGAACATTGGCAGGAAACCCAATACCCCTGGGGCTACTGGAAAGGGACGCTGAGTCTCCAGCGTCACCTCGAGAAGCGTCCCTTTGGCCCTGCCAAGCCTTGAAGAGATTCTTGAGGTGTCCCTCGTTACTCGAGAGGAGTCCTGACGTCGCTGGACAAACACGATTTTTGAAGGTGCATCCCCGCCATAACTCGAGAATATACCACAGGTCCCCACCGCAACTCGAGAAAAACCATGAGACTTCCCCCCTCAAAGCGAGATGAGCCCCAATTCCCCTGCTCTGCATGCAGAGCAACCCCGTGATCCCCATGAAATATATAAGGAGCCTCGACTTGCTTGATGGATCTCGAGACAATCCTCAAGAACACTGTCACAACTAGAGAGGGACACTGAGGTCACTCCAGCATCCCGAAGGAGCTCCAGGTACCCCAAATCAACACGAGATGAGACTCGATTCCCATGCCTTGACTCCAGAGACAACCCCCAATCCCCAGGAAATACGACCAGTGGCTTGACTTAGTTAAGGCAACTCCAGCCGTTCCCCGAGAAACAACGTGACAAGCCTAGAGGAATACCAAGTTCAGCAGAGCAATTCGAGGAATGCACCGTGAACACCACATTGCCTGGAGATGAGAGATGATTTCCTGGCTCAGATTCAAGACGTATGCCAACTTTCCACAAGCCCCTCAAGAGAAGGCTTCTCTCAGCAGAAGGTGTGAGGGAGGGACCATGATTTTGCTGCCTCAAGTGGAATATACACCGAAAAGCCCTGACTCGAAACAAGGGCCGGGTTTCCTTGCATTAGCTTGAATACTGGCTCCTCTTTCATCTCACAAGGTGAAGGGATGTCTGAGTCCCTGTGGAGTCCCTAGAGAAAGCCCTAGGTCCCTGACTCCTTTCGACGGAATGCCTCACATTCCTTTGACACCTTGAGGGGAACACAGATTTCACTGCTTCAAAATGTGACGATGCCTGACTCCTCTTGAACATTGACAGGAATACCAATGTCGCTTTGTCTATTGGAAAGGGACCCTGGGTCTCCAGCCTCACCTTGAGAAGCGTCCCTTTGGCCCTACCAAGCCTCGAAGAGATTCCTGAGGTGTCCCTCATAACTCGAGAGGTGTTCTGTCGTCGCTGGACAAACATGAGTGTTAAAATGCCTTTCACGCCATAACACGAGAATATATCCCAGGTCCCCACCGCAACTCGAGAAAAACCATGAGACTTCCCCATCAAAGCGAGATGAGGCCCGATTCCCCTGCACTGCATGCAGAGCAATCCCGTGATCCCCAAGAAATATGTAAGGAGCCTCGACTTTCTTGATGGATCTCGAGACAATCCGCAGGAACACTGTCACAAGTATAGAGGGACCCTGAGTTCACAACGGCATCGTGATGGAGATCCATGTACCCCAAATCAACTCGAGATGATGCCCGAATCCTCTGTCTTTACTCCAGAGGCATCCCCAGATCCCCAGCAAACACGACCCGTGGTTTGACTTCCTTTAGGCAACTCCAGATTTTCCCCGAGAAAAACGTGCCAAGCCTAGAGGAACACCAGGTTCAGATAGGCAACTCGACGAATGCTCTGGGGACCGCAAATTGCCTGGAGATGAGAGCTGATTGCCTGCCTTAGACTCAAGACCTATGCCAACTTTCCACAAGCCCCTCAAGTGGAGGCTTCTCTCAGCAGTAGGTATGAGGGAGGGACCCAGAGTTTATTGCCTTAAGTGGAATATACACCGAGAATCCCTGACTCGAAAGGAGGCCGGGTTTCCTTGCCGTGGCTTGAATACAGCCTTCTCTTTCATCTCACAAGGTGAAGGGATGTCTGAGTCCCCTGTGGAGTCCCTAGAGAAAGCCCTAGTTCCCAGACTCCTTTCGACGGAATGCCTCACATGCCTTTGAAACCTCGAGGGGCACGCAGAGTTCACAGCTTCAAAAGGTGACGATGCCTGACTCCTCTTGAACATTGACAGGAATCCCAAAATCCCTGTGGCTACTGGTAAGGGACCCTGGGTCTCCCGCCTCACTTTGAGAAGCGTCCCGTTGGCCCTGTCAAGCCTCGAAGAGATTCCTGAGGTGTCCCTCGCAACTCGACAGCAGTCCTGACGTCGCTGGACAAGCACGAGCTTTGAAGGGCCATCCCCGTTGCAACTCGAGAATATACCCCAGGTCCCCACTGCAACTCGAGAAAAACATTGAGACTTCCCCCTCAAAGGGAGATGAGGCCCGATTCCCCTGCACTGCATGCAGAGCAATCCCGTGATTCCCATGAAACA
Source organism: Odocoileus hemionus (assembly GCA_020976825.1). Taxonomy (NCBI): domain Eukaryota; kingdom Metazoa; phylum Chordata; class Mammalia; order Artiodactyla; family Cervidae; genus Odocoileus; species Odocoileus hemionus. The sequence continues at coordinate 50,456 of JAJLRB010001041.1, forward strand.
TGTAAGGAGCCTCGACTTGCTTGATGGATCTCGAGACAATCCGCAAAAACACTGTCACAAGTATAGAGGGACACTGAGGTCATACCAGCGTCGTGAAGGATCTCCATGTACCCCATATCAACTGGAGATGAGACCCGATTCCCCTGCACTGACTCCAGAGCCATCACCCGTAACCCAGCAAAAACGACCAATGGCTTGACTTCCTTTAGGCAACTCCAGAGGTTCCCCGAGAACAGCGTGTCAAGCCTAGAAGAATACCAAGTTCAGCAGAGCAATTCGAGGAATGCTCCGTGGACACAAAATTGCCTGGAGATGAGAGCTGATTGCCTGGCGTAGACTCAAGACGTATGCCAACTTTCCAAAAGCCCCTCAAGAGGAGGCTTCTCTCAGCAGGAGGTGTGAGGGAGGGACCCTGAGTTTGCTGCCTTAAGTGAAATATACACCGAGAGGTCTGATTCGAAAGGTGGACGGGTTTCCTTGCAGTGGCTTGAATACAGTCTCCTCTTTCATTTCACAAGGTGAACGGATGTCTGAATCCCCTGTGGAGTCCCTAAAGAAAGCCCTAGGTCCCCGAGTCCTTTCAAGGGAATACCCTCACATGCTTTTGACACCTCGAGCGGCACAGAGTTCACTGCTTCAAAAGCTGATGATGCCTGACACCTCTTGAACATTGGACAGGAATCCCAATATCCCTGTGGCTAATGCAAAGGGACCCTGGGTCTCCAGCCTCACCTCAAGAAGCGTCCCTTTGGCCCTGCCAAGCCTCGAAGAGATTTCTGAACTGTCCCTCATAACTCGACTGGAGTCCTGACGTCGCTGGACAAACACGAGTGTTAAAATGCCATCCCCGCCGTAACATCGAGAATATACCCCAGGTCCCCACCGCAACTCGAGAAAAAAAAAAATAAGACTTCCCATGAAAGCGAGATGAGGCCCGATTCCCCTGCACTGCATGCAGAGCAATCCCGTGATCCCCATGAAACATGTAAGGAGCCTCGACTTGCTTGATGGATCTAGAGAGTGTCCGCAAGAACACTGTCACAAGTAGAGAGGGACCTGAGTGTCACACCAGTATCCCGAAGGAATTCCGTGTACCCCAAATCAACTCGAGATGAGGCCAGATTCCACTGCCTTGACTCCAGAGCCATCCCCCGTTGCCCATCGAACACACGACCAGTGGCTTGACTTCCTTTAGGCAACTCCAGAAGGTTCCCCAAGAACAACGTGCCAAGTTTAGAGGAATACCAAGTTCAGCAGAGCAACTCGAGGAATGCTCCGTGGACCCCACATTGCCTGGAGATGAGAGATGATTTCCTGGCTTAGACTCAAGACGTATGCCAACTTTCCACAAGCCCCTCAAGAGAGGCTTCTCTCAGCAGAAGGTGTGAGGGAGGGACCATGATTTGCTGCCTCAAATGGAATATACACCGAGAATCCCTGACTCGAAAGGAGGCCGGGTTTCCTTGCATTGGCTTGAATACTGGCTCCTCTTTCATCTCACAAGGTGAAGGGATGGCTGAGTCCCCTGTGGAGTCCCTAGAGAAAGCCCTAGGTCCCCGACTCCTTTCGATGGAATGCCTCACATTCTTTTGACACCTCGAGAGCGGCACGCAGAGTTCACTGCTTCAAAAGGTGACGATGCCTGACTCCTCTTGAACATTGACAGGAATCCCAATATCCCTGTGACTTCTGGAAAGGGACCCTGGGTCTCCCGCCTCACTCGAGAAGTGTCCCTTTGGCCCTGCCAAGACTCGAAGAGATTCCTGAGGTGTCCCTCGAAACTCGACAGGAGTCCTGACGTCGCTGGACAAACACGAGTGTTGATCAGCCATTCACGCCGTAACTCGAGAATATACCCAGGTTCCCCCGCAAACTCGAGAAAAACCATAAGACTTCCCCCTCAAAGCGAGATGAGGCCCGATTCCCCTGCACTGCATGCAGAACAATCCCGTGATCCCCATAAAACATGTAGGGAGCTTCGACTTGCTTGATGGATCTCGAGACAATCCGCAGGAAACACTGTCACAACTAGAGAGGGACACTGAGGTCACACCAGCATCGCGAAGGAGCTCCATGTACCCCAAATCACCACGAGATGAGGGCCCGATTCCCTGACTTGACTCCAGAGCCATCCCCGATCCTCAGCAAACACGACCCGTGGCTTGACGTAGTTTAGGCAACTCCAGAGGTTCCCCGAGAACAAACGTGCCAAGCCTAGAGGAATACCAAGTTCAGCAGAGCAACTTGAGGAATGCTCCGTGGATCACAAATTGCCTGGAGTTGAGAGCTGATTGCCTGGCTTAGACTCAATACATATGCCAACGTTCCACAAGCCCCTCAAGAGAGGGCTTTTATCAGCAGTAGGTGTGTGAGCGAGGGACAATGAGTTTGCTGACTCAAGTGGAATATACACCGAGAAGCCCTGACTCGAAAGGAGGCCGGGTTTACTTGCAGTGGCTTGAATACAGGTTCCTCTTTCAACTCACAAGGTGAAGGGAAGTCTGAATCCCCTGTGGAGTCCGTAGAGAAAGCCCTATGTCCCCGAATCCTTTCGACGGAACACCTCACATCCCTTTGACACCTCGAGCGGCACACAGAGTTCCCTGCTTCAAAAGGTAACGATGCCTGACTCCTCTTGAACATTGACAGGAATCCCATTATCCCTGTGGCTCCTGAAAAGGGAGCCTGGGTCTCCTTCCTCACCTCGAGAACGTCCCTTTGGCCCTGCCAAGCCTCGAAGAGATTCCTGAGGTGTTTCTCGTAACTCGACAGGAGTCCTGACGTCGCTGAACAAACACGAGTGTTGAAGGGCCATCCCCGGCGTAACTCGAGAATATACCGCAGGTCCCCGCCGCAACTCGAGAAAAACCATGAGACTTCCCCCTCAAAGCGAGATGAGGCCCGATTCCCCTGCACTGCATGCAGAGCAATCCCGTGATCCCCATGAAACACGTAAGGAGCCCCACACATGCTTGATGGATCTCGAGACAAGCTACAAGAACACTGTCACAAGTAGAGAGGGACCCTGAGGTCAAACCAGCATCGTGAAGGAGCTCCATGTAACCCAAATCAACTCGAGATGAGGCCCGATCCCCTGCCTGATTCCAGAGCCATCCCACGTTCCCCATCAAACACGACCAGTGGCTTGACTTCTTTTAGGCTACTCCAGAAGTACCCGAGAGAACAACGCGCCAAGCCTAGAGAAATCCCAATTTCAGCAGAGCAACTCGAGGAATGCTCGTGGACCGCAAATTGCCTGGAGTTGAGAGCTGATTGCCTAGGCTTAGACTCAAGTCGTATGCCAGCTTTCCACAAGCCCCTCAAGTGGAGAATTCTCTCAGCAGTAGGTGTGAGGGAGGGACCCTGATTTTGCTGCCTCAAGGGGAATATACACCGAGAAGCCCTGACTCGAAAGGGGCGGGTTTCCTTGCATGGCTTGAATACACGCTCCTCTTTCATCTCACAAGGTGAAGGGATGTCTGAGTCCCCAGTGGAGTCCCTAGAGAAAGCCCTAGGTCCCCGACTCCTTTAGACGGAATGCCTCACATGCCTTTGACACCTCGAGGGAGACACAGAGTTCACTGCTTCTAAATGTGACGGTGCCTGAGTCTTCTTGAACATTGACAGGAATCCCAATATCACTTTGGTTATTGGAAAGGGACGCTGGGTCTCCAGCCTCACCTTGAGAAGCGTCCCTTTGGCCCTGCCAAGCCTCGCAGAGATTCCTGAGGTGTTCCTCGTAACTCGACAAGAGTCCTGACGTCGCTGGACAAACATGAGTGTTGAAGGGCCATCCCACCGTCACTCGAGAATATACCGCTGGTCCCCGGCGCAACTCGAGAAAAACCATGAGACTTCCCCCTCAAAGCGAGATGAGCCCGATTCTTCTGCACTGCATGCAGAGCAATGCCGTGATCCCCATGAAACATGTATGGGCCTCGACTTGCTTGATGGATCTCGAGACAATCCGCAAGAACACTGTCACAAGTAGAGAGGGCACTGAGATCACACCAGCATCGCGAAGGAGCTCCATGTACCCCAAATCAACACGAGATGAGGCCCGATTCCCCTGCCTTGACTCCAGAGCCATCCCCCAATTCCCAGCAAACACGACCAGTGGCTTGACTTCCTTTAGGCAACTCCAGAGGTTCCCTGAGAACAACGTGCCAATCCTAGAGGAATACCTTGTTCAGCAGAGCATCTCGAGGAATGTCCGTGGACGCCAAATTGCCTAGAGATGAGAGCTGATTGCCTGACTTAGACTCAAGACGTATGCCAATTTCCACAAGCCCCTCAAGAGGAGGCTTCTCTCAGCAGTAGGTGTGAGGGAGGGACCCTGAGTTTGCTGACCTCAAGCTTAATATACACCGAGAAGCCCTGACTCGAAAGGAGGCCGGGTTTCCTTGCAGTGGCTTGAATACAGACTCCTCTTTCATCTCACAAGTTGAAGGGATGTCTGAGTCCCCTGTGGAGTCCCTAGAGAAAGCACTAGGTCCCGGACTCCTTTCGACGGAATGCCTCACATGCCTTTGACACCTCGAGCGGCACACAGAGTTCACTGCTTCAAAAGGTGACGATGCCTGACTCCTCTTGAACATTGACAGGAATCCCAATATCCCTGTGGCTAATGTAAAGGTACCCTGGGTTTCCCTCCTCACCTCGAGATGCGTCGCTTTGGCCCTGCCAATCCTCGAAGAGATTCCTGAAGTGTCCCTCGTAACTCGACAGGAGTCCTGATGTCACTGAACAAACACGAATGTTGAAGGGCCATCCCCGACGTACGTCGAGAATATACCACAGGTTCCCGCCGCAACTCGAGAAAAACCATGAGACTTCCCTCTCAAAGCGAGATGAGGCCCGATTCCCCTGCACTGCATGCAGAGCAATCCCGTGATCCCCAAGAATCATGTAAGGAGCCTCGACGTGCTTGATGGATCTCGAGACAATTCGCAAGAACACTGTCAAATGTAGAGAGGGACCCTGAGGTCACACCAGCATCACGAAGTAGCTCCATGTACCCAAAATCAACTCGAGATGAGGGCCCGATTCCCCTGCCTTGACTCCAGAGCCATCCCGCGTTCCCTATCACACACGACCAGTGGCTTGACTTCCTTTAGGCAACTCCAGAGGTTCCCCGAGAATAACGTGCCAAACCTAGAGGAATACCTTGTTCAGCAGAGCATCACGAGGAATGTTCCATGGACGCCAAATTGCCTAGAGATGAGAGCTGATTGCCTGACTTAGACTCAAGACGTATGCCAATTTCCAACAAGCCCCTCAAGAGGAGGCTTCTCTCAGCAGTAGGTGTGAGGGAGGGACCCTGAGTTTGCTGTCTCAAGCTGAATATACACTGAAAAGCCATGACTCGAAAGGAGGCCGGGTTTCCTTGCAGTGGCTTGAATACAGGCTCCTCTTTTATCTCACAATGTGAAGGGATGACTGAATCCCCTGTGGAGTCCCTAGAGAAAGCCCTAGGTCACCGACTACTTTCGACGGAATGCCTCACATGCCTTTGACACCTCGAGAGAGGCACGCAGAGTTCACTGCTTTAAAAGGTGATGATGCCTGACTCTTCTTGAACATTTGCAGGAATGCCAATATCCCTGTGGCTACTGGAAGGGAGACTGGGTCTCACGCCTCACCTTGAGAAGAGACCCTTTGGCCCTGCCAAGCCTCGCAATATTTCCTGATGTGTCCCTCGTAACTCAACAGGAGTCCTTACGTCGCTGGACAAACACGAGTTTTGAAGGGCCATCCCCGCCGTAACTAGAGAGTATAACCCAGGACCCCGCCGCAACTCGAGATAAGCCATAAGACTTCACCCTCAAAGCGAGATGAGGCCCGATTCCCCTGCACTGCATGCAGAGCAATCCCGTGATCCCCATGAAAACATGTAAGGAGACTCGACTTTTTTGATGGATCTCGAGACAAATCCGCAGGAACACTGTCACAATTATAGAGGGACCCTGAGTTCACAACGGCATCGTGATGGAGATCCATGTACCCCAAATCACCTCGAGATGAGGCCCGATTCCTCTGTCTTTACTCCAGAGCCATCCCCAGATCCCCAGCAAACACGACCCGTGGTTTGAGTTCATTTAGGCAACTCCAGATTTTCCCCGAGAAAAACGTGCCAAGCCTAGAGGAGCACCAGGTTCAGCAGAGCAACTCGACGAATGCTCCATGGCCCCGCAAATTGCCTGGAGATGAGAGCTGATTGCCTGGCTTAGACACAAGAAGGATGCCTACTTTCCACAAGCCCCTCTAGCGAAGGCTTCTCTCATCAGTAGGTGTTAGGAAGGGGACGCCTGAGTTTGCTGCCTCAAGTGGAATATACACCGAGAAGCCCTGACTCGAAAGGAGGCCGGGTTTCCTTGCATTGGCTTGAATACTGGCTCCTCTTTCATCTCACAAGGTGAAAGGATGTCTGAGTCCCCTGTGGAGTCCCTAGAGAAAGACCTAGGTCCCCGACTCCTTTAGAGGGAATGCCTCACATGCCTTTGAAACCTCGAGGGGAACACAGAGTTCACTGCTTCAAAAGTGACGATGCCTGACTCCTCTTGAACATTGACAGGAATCCCAATACCGCTTTGGCTACTGGTAAGGACCCTGGGTCACCAGCCTCACATTGAGAAAGCGTCCCTTTGGCCCTGCCAAGCCTCGAAGAGATTCCTGAGGGGTGTCCCTCGCTAACTCGACAGGAGTCCTGACTCGCTGGACAAACACGAGCTTTGAAGGGCCATCCCCGCCGTAACTCGAGAATATACCCCAGGTCCCCACGCAACTCGAGAGAAAACATTGAGACTTCCCCCTCAAAGCAAGATGAGGCCCGATTCCCCTGCACTGCATGCAGAGCAATCCCGTGATCCCCATGAAACACGTAAGGAGCCCGACTTGCTTGATGGATCTCGAGACAATCTACAAAAACACTGTCACAAGTAGAGAGGGACCCTGAGGTCACGCCCAGCATCGCGAAGGATCTCCATGTTAACCATATCAACTCGAGATGAGGCCCGATTCCCCTGCCTTGATTCCAGAGCCATCCCCATTCCCCAGCAAAAACGACCAGTGGCTTGACTTCCTTTAGGCACTCCAGAGGTACCCGAGAACAACGTGTCAAGCCTAGAGAATCCCAAGTTCAGCAGAGCAACTTCGAGGAATGCTCCGTGGACACAAAATTGCCTGGAGATGAGAGCTGATTGCCTGGCGTAGACTCAAGACGTATGCCAACAGCTTTCACAAGCCCCTCAAGGGAGACATCTCTCAGCAGTAGGTGTGAGGGAGGGACCCTGAATTTGCTGCCTTAAGTGTGAAATATAAACCGAGAGGCCTGATCGAAAGGAGGCCGGGTTTCCTTGCAGTGGCTTGAATACACGTCCTCTTTCATTTCACAAGGTGAACGGATGTCTGAGTCCCCTGTGGAGTCCCTAAAGAAAGCCCTAGGTCCCCGACTCCTTTCAACGGAATACCATACACATGCCTTTGACACCTCGAGTGGCACGCAGAGTTCACTGCTTCAAAAGGTGACGATGCCTGACTTCTCTTGAACATTGACAGGAATCCCAATACCCTGGGGCTACAGTAAAGGGACGCTGGGTTTCCCTCCTCACCTCGAGATGCGGCCCTTTGGCCCTGCCAAGCCTCGAAGAGAGATTCCTGAAGTGTCCCTTATAACTCGACAGGAGTCCTGACGTCGCTGACAAACAACGAGTGTTAAAAATCCTTCCCCACCGTAACACGAGAATATACCCTAGGTCCCACCGCAAAACTCGAGAAAAACCATGAGACGTCCCTCTCAAGGCAAAATAAGGCACGATTCCATTGCCCTGCAATGCAGAGCAATCCCGTGATCCCCATGAAACATGTAAGGAGCCCCGACATGCTTGAATGGATCTCGAGACAATCCGCGAAAAACACTGTCAACAATTAGAGAGGGACACTGAGGTCACACCAGCATCACGAAGGAGCTCCATGTACAAAAACAAATCAAACTCGAGATGAGGCCCGATTCCCCTGCCCTGACTCCAGAGCCATCCCCCGTTCCTCACAAAACATGACCAGTGGCTTGACTTCCTTTAGGCTACTCCAGAGGTACCCCGAGAACAACGTGCCAAACCTAGAGGAATCCCAATTTCAGCAGAGCATCTCGAGGAATGCTCCGTGGGACCGGCAAATTGCCTGAGATGAGAGCTGATTGCCTGGCTTAGACTCAAGACGTATGCAAGCTTTCCAACAAGCCCCTCAAGGGCCGAGGACTTCTCTCAGCAGTAGGTGTGAGGAGGGACCCTGAGTTTGCTGCCTCAAGGGAATATAAACCAAAAGCCATGACTCGAAAGGAGGCCTGGGTTTCCTTGCAGTGGCTTGAATACAGGCTCCTCTTTCATCTCACATGTGAAGGGATGTCCTGAATCCCCTGTGGGGAGTCCCTATAGAAAGGTCTCTAGGTCCCGACCTACTCCTTCGACGGAATGCCTCACATGACTTCTGACACCTCGAGAGGCACGCAGAGTTCACTGCTTCAAAATTTGATGATGCCTGACTCTTCTTGAACATTGGCAGGAAACCCAATACCCCTGGGGCTACTGGGAAAGGACGCTTGAGTCCTCCAGCGTCACCTCGAGAAGCGTCCCCTTTGGGCCCTGCCAAGCCTTGAAGAGATTCTGAGGTGTCCTCGTTACTCGAGAGGGAGTCCTGACGTCGCTGGACCAAATAAACGATTTTTTAATGTGCATCCCCCCGCCATAACTCGAGAAATACAACAGGTCCCCACACGCAACTCTAGAAAAACCATGAGCTTTTCCCCCTAAACGAGATGAGCCCCAATTCCCCCTGCCTCTGCATGCAGAGCAACCCCGTGATCCCCATGAAATATATAAGGAGCCTCGACTTGCTTGTGGATCTCGACAATCCTCAAGAACACTGCACAACTAGAGAGGACACTGAGGTCACTCCAGCACTCCCGAAGGAGCATCCAGGTACTCCAAATCAACCGAAATGGGGCTCGTTTCCCCTTCCCTTGACCCCAGACCCAAACCCCGATCCCAGCAAAACGACCAGGGGGTTTGGGGCTTAGTTAGGAAACCCCAGGGGTTTCCCCGGAGAAAAAACGTTAGAAGCCTAGGGGAAAATCCCCAAGCCCAGGAGAAACTGGGGAAAATGTTTCCTTTATCGCAAATTGCCTGGAATTGGAGCTGATTGCCTGGTTAAAAACCCAAGACGTATGCCAATTTTCCCAACAACCCCCTAAAAGGGAGGCGGGCTCTCGCATTAGTTGGAGGTGGGGGACCCTATTTTGTCCCTAAAGGGAATTTTTACCCCGAGAACCCCGGGACACGAAAAAAAGGGGGGGGTTTCCCTTTGCAGGGCGTGAAAACAGGCCCCTTTCTTTCTTTTCCCAAAGGGTAAAGGGGATGCCCTGATTCCCCCCCTGGCCCCCTAGAGAAACCCCTTTTTCCCCCCAACCCCCTTTCGGGGGGGTCCCTCAAAATCCCTTTGGGGACACATTGAGAAAAAACAAAGATTTTCATCCTTAAAAATGGGGACGATCCCTACTGCTTTTAAAAATTGACGGGGAACCCCAAAAAACCCGGGGCTACTGGAAAAGGGACCCTGGGGCCAGCCTCCCCTCAAGAATTTTCCCCTTTGGGCCCCTCCCAAGCTTCGAAGGGGATTTCGAAGTTCTCTCATAATCAAGGGGAGCCCTGTTTCGCGGGGACAAACAGAGTGTTAAAATGTTTTCCCGCCGAAAACATGAGAATATCCCCCAGGCCCCCAAAACCGCAACTCGAAAAAAACCATGAATTTCCCCATGAAGCGAGTTTTGGGCCCCCTTTCCCCCCTTCCCTTGCTTGCAGACCCAATCCCTTTTCCCCCATAAAAACATGAAAGGGGGCCCCTCGACTTGCTTGTAGATCTCGAGGGGTGTCCGCAAAAAACACTGTCACAAGTAGAGGGGGCCCCTTGAGGTCACACCAGCACTCGAATAAACTCCGTATCCCCCAAAATAAACCCTCGAAAGGGGGCCCGTTTTCCCCTGTCTTTACTCCAGGCCATTCCCCGTTGCCCATCAAACACACCGTGGTTTTATTTTCTTTGGCAAGCCCGAAGTTCCGGGGAGAATACGTCCCCAAAATTTAAGGAATCCCAAGTTCAGCGGAAAAACTCGAGGAATGCTCCGTGGCCCCCACATTCCCCGGGGAGATGAGAGATTTTTCCCCTGGCTTAGACTAAAACGTATCCCAACTTTCCAAAAGGCCCTTTAAGAAAAGGGTTTCCCCTTCAGCAGTACGTGTGGGGGGAGGCCCAATGATTTTACTATCTAAGTTAATAAAAACCCCGAGAACCCCTAAACTCGAAAGGGGGCCCGGGGTTTCCTTGCTTTGGGTTGGGAATACGGCCCCTTTTTTTTATCTCACAAGAAAAAGGGGATGTCTGAGTCCCCTGTAAAAGCCCCCTAGAGAAACCCTGTATTTCCCCCGGCACCCTTTTGGGCGGAATCCCCTCACTTTTCCTTTTGACATCTTGAGAGAACACAATTTCACGTTTCAAAATTTTTACAACCCCCTAAAATCCCTCTTGAGCTTTGACAGGAATTCTAATATTTTTTTTGGCAAATGGAAAGGGACCCGGGGTTTTCAGCCTCCCCTAAAAAAGGGTTTTCCTTTGTACCTGCCAACCTCGAAAAAAACTCCTAAAGGTGCCCCTTATACCTCAAAGGGAGTCCTGACGTCCCCTGGACAAACCGAGTTTTAAAAAACCCTTCCCCACCGTAACAGGAGAATACCCCCAAGGCCCCCACTGAAACCTCGAAAAAAACCATGAGACCCCCCCCTCAAAGCAAAATAAGGAAACGATTCCCTTGCACTGAAAGCAGAGCAACCCAGTGCCCCCTTTTAAAAACACAAAGGGAGCCTCGAAAAGTTTGAGGACTCGAGAAATCCGCAGAACACTGCCCACAAGTAAGGGGGAAACCCTGAGGTCCACCAGCTTTACCCAAAGGGAAAGCTCCATTTTACCCAAATCAACTCGGATGGGCCCCGTTTCATCTCCCTGCCCTTAGAGCCATCCCCCTTTTCCTCAGAAAAACGCCCAGTGGCTTGATTTCCTTTTTAGGCTTCCAGAGGTCCCCGGGAAAAACGTGTTAAGCCTAGGGGAATCCCCAATTTCAGCAAGAAACCCCTCAATTTATGCCCCGGGGATCGAAAAATTGCCTGAAGTTGGTTTCTTTTTCCCTGGCTTAGAAAAAAGTCGTATCCCTTTTTTTCCAAAACCTCTCTAGGGGAGACTTCTCTCACCCAAGGTGTGAGGGGGGGACCCTAAATTTGCTGCCTCAAGGGAATAAAAAACCAAAAGCCCTTATTCAAAAGGGGAGGCGGGGTTTTTCCCTTTCGTGGCTAGAAAACGGGCTCCTCTTTCATCCTTTGGGGGAAGGGGGATGCAAAAGTCCCCTGTCGGGGTCCCATAGAAACCCCTAGGTCCCCAACCTTTCGAAACGGAATGCCTCCATGCCTCTGAAAACCTAGAGGCACGCAGACCCTCACTGCTTAAAAATTTTTGACGATGCCTGACTCTTCTTGAACATTCCAGGAAACCCAATACCCCTGGGGCTACTGGAATGGACGCGGGAATCTCAAAGCTTTCCCCTCGAAAGAGCCCTTTTTGGCCCCTTCCAAACCTCGAAGAGTTTCTTGAGGTGCCCCCTGTTCTCGAGGGGAGTCCTGAAAGTCGCGAACAAACCGTTTTTTTGAAGGTGCATCCCCGAAATAACTCGAGAATATACCACAGGCCCCCACCGAACTAAGAAAAACCATGAGATTTTTCCCCCTAAAGGGAAAATGACCCCCCGATTCCGATGCACTGATGCAGACCCAAATCCCGTGTCCCCTGAAAAAATGTAAGGAGCCTCGACTTCCCTTAAATGGAACTCGAACAACCCTCAAGAACCTTTTTACAACTAGAGGGGGGAAATGAGGTCACCCCGCATCCCGAAGGAGCTCCATTTACCCCAAATCAACCCCAGATGAGACTGGGATTCAATGCCTTCACTCCAGAGCCAACCCCGATCAGCACAAACACACCTTTTTTGGGACTTAGTTAAGGCAACTCCAGCCGTTCCCCGAGAACAACGTGAAAAGCCTAGAGGAAAACCAAGTTCACAGAGAAACCCTGAGGAATGCTTCGTGGACCCCAATTGCCTGGAGATGGGGAGATGTTTTTGGCTTAGTTTTCCAAAGAATTGCCAACTTTCCAAAACCCCCTCAAGAAAAGGGTTTCCTTTGAGCGAAGGGTGAGGGGGGGGACCATGATTTAGTTTGCCTCAAGGGGAAATATACCCCGGGAGAACCCCTGACTCAAAAGGACCGGTTTTCCTTGAAATTGGCTTAAATACTGGCTCCCCCTTTAATCTCACAAGTTGAAGGGTTTGTCTGGGTTCCCATGTGGACCCCTAGAGAAACCCCTTTAGACCCCCGACCCTTTCGAGGAAGGGCCTCACTTTTTTTAACCCCTTTGGGGGGAACACAGAGTTCCACTGCTTAAAAAGTAAACGATGCCTGACCCCTTTCTTAAGCATTGACGGAAACCCAATGTCTTTTTGGGTTTTATTGGAAAGGGCCTGGGTCTCCGGGCCCCCCTTTTAAACGCCCCTTTTGGGCCCCTAAAAAACCCTCGAAGAGATTCCTGGGGTTTGTCCCTCTTAACTCGGGGAGGTTCTTTTTCGTCGTGGAAAAAACCCGGATTTTAAAATGCCTTTCACCCATAACCAAAAATATACCCCCAGGTCCCCACCGCAACTCGAGAAAAACCTGAGACCCCCCATAAAAGGGGAGATGGGGGCCCCGTTCCCCGAAAAGTTGCAGAGAAATCCCGTGATCCCCAAGGGAAATATGAAAGGGCCTCGATTTCCCTTGTTTGGATCTCGAGAGTGTCCGCAAGAAACTGTCCAAGTAGAGTGGGATTTAGGTCCCCCCGGGATCCCAAAGGGAAAGGTCCTTTGTCCCCCCAAAATCAACTCGAGAGAGGCCCGATTCCCTCCCTTTGACTCGGGAGCTACCCCCCGTTGCATCAAACAGCCCAGTGGCTTGATTTCCCTTTTTAGGCAATCCAGAAGTTCCCCGAAAACCCAACGTGCAAATTTTGGGAGGAAACCCAAAGGTTCAGCAGGGGAACCGGGATGCTCGGGGACCCCTTTGGGGCCTGAAGTTGAGAATGATTTTGGGCTTAGACTCAGATGTATGAAAAATTTTTCCCACAACCCCTCAAGAGAAAGTTCTCTCAGCAGTGGGTGTGAGGGATTGCCCAAAGTTTTGGGCTGCCTCATGGGTTATAACACCAAAAACCCCTGCTCGAAATTTTGGGCGGGTTTTTTTTCATTGGTTTTAAATACTGGCTCCTCTTTCATTTCACAAGTTAAAGGGGATGCGGGAGCCCCCGGTGGAGTCCCTAGAAAAAAACCCTAGGTCCCCGACCCCTTTAACGGAATGCCTCACATGCCTCTGACACCGAGAAAAGGCACGAGAGCTCACTGGCTTCAAAATTTTCAGAGCCCTGACTCCTCTTGAACACTGACAGGAATCCCCCAGTATCCACTGTGGCTACTGGAAAGGGAACGTTGTTGGTTCGGTCCGATCTCACCTACGAGAAATGCGATTCCCCTTTTTGCCCTGCCAAAGCCTCCGAAGAGACTCCTGAGGATGTCCCTGGTAACTCGAGAGGGAGTCCTGATGTCCAGAACTTGAACAAACAACCATTGTTTGAAGGTCCATCCCCGCCATAAGGTTGAGAATATGCTACCAGGTGCCCCGCCGCAATCTCGAAGAAAAACCACGAGACTTCCCCTCCAAAGCGAGATGAAGCCCCGATGCCCCTGCACTGCATGCAGAGCAATTCCGTGATCCCCTTGAAACATGTCCAGGAGACCTCGACTTGCTTGACGGATGTCGAGACAAGTCACTCAAAAACCACAGTCACGAAGTAGAAGAGCGACACTGAGGTCACACCAGCAATTGCCGTATAGGAGCTCCATGGGCCCCATATCAAACCGAGAGATGAGGCTCGCTTCCCCTGCCATGACTCCAGAGCCCATCCCCTTTCCATCCCCAGCAACACGACCTGAGGCTTGACTCCCTTTAGGTATCTCCAGAGGTTCCCCGAAGACAACGTGATCCAAGTCTAGAGGGATACCAAGGTTCAGCAGAGCAACCTCGGAGGACATTTGCTCCGTGTACCCCAAATTGCCTCGAGATGAGAGCTGATTCCCTGGCTTAGAGCTCAAAACGTAGGACCACCTTCTCCACAAGCCCCTCCACGAGGAGGCGTTCTGTCAGCTAATAGGTAAGTGGGAGGGACCCTGAGTATAGCTGCCTTGAAGATGAGCATTATACACCGAGAAACCCTTACTCGAAAGGAGGCCGCGTTTGCTTTGCATGTGGCTTTAATTCAGGCTAGTCTTTCATCTCACAAGTGAAGAAGGGTTGTCTGAGTACCACCTGTGAGTCCCTAGAGAAAATGCTCCTAGGTCCCCCCGCACTCCTTTTTCGAGACGGGAAACGGAATGCCTCAACATGCCTCTGACACCTTGAGAGGCACACAAAGAGTACACTGCTACAAATGCTGAACGGACACCTGAATTCCTCTTGAACACTGAAAGGAATTCGCCAGTAATCCCTTTGGCTACTGGAAAGGGAACCTTGTGTCTCCAGCACTCACCTCAAACAGCGTCCCTTTTTTGCCCTGCCAAAGTCTTCGTAGAGACTCCTGTAGGTGTCCCTTATAAACTCGACAGGAGTCCTGACTTCGCTTGAACAAACAAGAGTGTTGAAACTGGCCTTCCCCGCCGCAAGTCGGAGAATGTACAACAGGTCCTCCTCGCAACTCGAGGAAAACGATGAGACTTCCCCCTCCAAGGCAGAATGAAGGCCCGATGTCCCCTTGCCCTGCATGCAGAGCAATTCCGTGAGCCCCATTGAAAACACGTCAGGGAGACTCGAACATTGCTTGATGGATGTCGCAGACAGTCCACAAAAACACAGTCACAAGTAGAGAGGGAACCATGAGGTCACACCAGCATTGCGCAAGGAGCTCCATGGGCACGCAAATCAACTCGAGATGAGGCCCGCTTCCCCTGCATTGACCTCCAGAGCCATCCTCCGTTTCCCCATCAACACGTCCTGAAGCTTGACTTCAATTTAGGCCTACTCCTGAGGTTCCCCGAGAAAACAATGTCTGTCAAGTAGTAGAGAAGTACCAAGTTCAGCAGAGCAACTCAAGGACTGGCTTCCTTGTACCCCTAAAGTTGCCTCGAGGAATTGAGGCGCTGAATCCCTTTCCCTGGCATAGAATCAAGATGTAGGCCACCTTTCCACAAGTGCCCCTCAAGAGAGGACTTCTCTCAGCAATAGTATGAGGGAGGGGACCCTGCGATTTGCTGCCTCAATTGAGGCATATTCACCGAGAAAGAAGCCACAGACTCGAAAGGAGGCCTGGGTTTTCCTTGCAGTGGCTATTGAATACAGGCTCACGTCTTTAATTCTCACATGGTGAAGGAATGTCGGCCAGTCAAAAACCTGTGGGAATCCCTATAGAAAGCCCTAGGTCCCCGACTCCTTTCGACTGGGAATGCCTCACATGCCTCTGCTGACACCTCGAGAGGCACGCAGAGTTCAATGCTTCAAAATTTGACGGATGCCTGACTCCTCTTGAACATTGACAGGAAATTTATCCCAATATCCCTGGCGCTACTGGAAAGGGGGACGCCTGAGGTCTCCAGCGTCACCTCGAGAAGCGTCCCTTTTGTCCCTGCCAAGGGTCCTCGAAGAGACTCCTGAGGTGTCCCCCGATAACTCGACCAGGAGTCCTGAAAGTCGCTGGGACAAACACGATTTTTGAAGGTGCATCCCCGCCGTAACTCGAGAATGTACCCCAGGGTTCCCCACCGGCACACTTCGAGAAAAAACAATGAGACTTCCCCCTCAAAGCGAGATTAGCCCGAATTCCCCTGCACTGCATGCAGAGCAATCCCGTGATCCCCATGAAAATATGTAAGGAGCCTGTGACCCGTTGCTTGATGGATCGCGAGACAATCCTCAAGAACACTGTCACAAGTTAGAGAGGACCACTGAGGGTCACGACCAGCATCGCGGAACGAGCTCCATGGTACCCCAAATCAAACTACGAGATGAGGCTACGAATTCCCCTGTCCTTGACTCCAGAGCCATCCCCCGAGTCCGGGGGTCAGATAAACACGACCAGTGGCTTGACTTAGTTAAGGCAACTCCAGCAGTTCCCGAGAACAACGTGACCAAGAGTCCTAGAGGAATACCCAAGTTCAGCAGAGCAAACTCGAGGAATGCACCAGTAACGCCCTCATTGCCTGGAGATGAGAGATGATTTCCTGGCTTAAGACTCAAGACGTAGGCCAACTTTCCACAAGCCCCTCAAGAGTGAGGCTTCATCCTCAGCAGAAGGTTGTGAGGGAGGGACCCTGATTTTTGCTGCCTCAAGTGGAATATACACCGAGGAAAGCCCTGACTCGAAAGGAGGCCGGGTTTCCCTTGCATTGGCTTGAATACCTCTTAGCTCCTCTTTTCATCTCACAAGGTGAAGGGATGTCTGAGTCCCTGTGGGAGTCCCTAGAGAAAGCCCTAGGTCCGTGACTCCCTTTCGACGGAATGCCTCACATTCCTCTGACACCCGAGAGGCTAACGCAGATTTCACTGTCACTTCAATATGTGACGAATGCCTGACTCCTCTTGAACACTGACAGAAATACCAATTGTCGCTTATGTCCTATTGGAAAGGGATGCCTGGGTCTCCAGGCCTACACCTTAGAAGCGGTCCCTTAGGCGCTGCCAAGCCTCGAAGTAGATTCCCTGAGGTGTCCCTCATAACTCGAGAGGTGTCCTGTCGTCGCTGGACAACTCACGAGTGTTAAAATGCCTTTCCCTTCCCGCCCGATAACTCAGAATATACCCCAGGTCCCCCACCGCAACTCTGAGAAAAACCATGAGACTTCCCTATCAAAGCGAGATGAGGCCCGATTCCCTGCAATGCATGCAGAGCAATCCCGTGATCCCCCATGAAAACATGTAAGGAGCCTCGACCTGCTTGATGGATCTCGAGAGTGTGAGCAAGAACACTGTCAATAAGTAGAGTGGGACCCTGAGGTCACACCAGCATCCCAAAGGAGATCTCAAGTGTACACCAAATCAAACATCCGATATGAGGCTCGATTCCCTGCCTTGACTCCAGAGCTATCCCCGTTGCCCATTAAAAACGACCAGTGGCTTGACTTCCCTTTAGGCAACTCCAGAAGTTCCCCGAGAAAAACGTGCCAAGTTAGAGGGGAATACCAAGTTCAGCAGAGCACTCGAGGAATGCTCCGTGGACCCCCCAATTGCCTGAAGATGAGAGATGATTTCATGGCTTAGATTCAAGGTGTTATGCCAACTTTCCACAAGCCCCGTCAAGAGAAGGCTTCTCACAGCAGAAGGTGTGATCAGGAGGGACCATGATTTTGCTGCCTCAAGTTGGAATATACACCGAGAAGCCCATGAACTCGAATGTTGCGAGGCCGGTTATCCTTGCATGGCTTTGAATACTGGCTCCCCCTTTCTATTGTAAGCATCTCGACAAGGTGAAGGGATGTTCTGAGTCCCCCTGTGGAGTTCCCTAGAGAAAGCACATAGTTGCCCCGACTCCTTTCTGACGGAATGCCTCACATTCCTTTGACACCTTGAGGCTAATAACACCAGATGTTCACGTGCTTACAAAATGGTGACGGGAGCCTGACTACCTCTTGAACATTGACGAGGAATCCCAATATCCCTTGGTCTATTGGAAAGGGACCCTGTGGTCTCCAGCCTCACCGGTTAGAGAAGCGTCCCTTTGGGACCTGCCCTGCCACGGAAGCCTCGAAGAACGATACTGAGGTGTCCCTCGTAACTCGATGCAGGGAGTCCTGACGTCGTTGGACAAACATCGAGTGTTAAATGAGGCCCAATCCGCGCGCGTCGTTACTCGAGAAATATACCCTGGTCCCTAGCCGCAACTCGAGAAAAACCATGAGACTTCAACCTCAAATCGAGCAATGAGGCCCCTATTCCCCTGCACTGCACTGCAGAGCACTCCCGTGATCCCCATGAAACTTGTTAGGGGCCTCGACTTGTCCTTAGAATTGATTCTCAGAGACAATCTGGCAAGAACACTGTCCACTAGTAGAGGGCAGGGAGCCACTGAGGTCACACCAGCAATCGCGA